>PVIC010037750.1:0-17935 GCA_004025085.1 Thryonomys swinderianus | reverse complement strand
CTTTGTAGTTCAGGCTGGTCCTGAGCTCACTATGTAGCCCAGGCAAGCCTGGAACTCAGCAATCCTTCTGCCTCTGCCTCCCGAGTGCTGGGATGACAGGCGTGAGCCACCACGCCCGGCAGCTCAGTGTTGTTTAATTTGCATTTTTCAAATAACCAGTGATGTTGAACATTTTTTCATGTATTTATTTGCTGTTTCTATTTCCTTGTTCATTTCATATGCCCATTTTTTGATCTTTAAATTTGAGGGGTCTGATTTTTTTGAGTTCTTTATATAGTCTGATATTAGTACTTTGAGGAGTAGCTGGTAAAAAGGTTTTCCCTTTTTCTCGTTCTGGGGTTGTCTCTTCACTCTGGTGGTGGTTCCTTTTGCCATTTTGCAGTGACTTTATATAATAAAAGACTTAGAACCCCCCCCCCTCTCAGTCTCAGAGTTGAGCCCAGGGTCTTTGCGCCGTCCTCAAACCATTTTTAGTTTTATTTTCAGGCAGGGTCTGGGCTCAGACTTGAGATCGCCTGCCTTAGCTCTCTGGAGTTCTGGGATGGCAGGTGTGAGCTGCACTCCCTGTTTTTGCCACTGTTTTGTTTCTTCTGTCTTCATAGGTGAGTTTGCAGTACATAACAACTCCGTCCATGGTGCGGGGCCCGTATGTGACACACCATGTAGACGCAGTGTTACCTCTCTTCACAGTCTCTTCCTCTCCACGATCTGCGCCGCATTTAACTAGATGAGATCCGAATCGGATTTCCCCGTAGGGTCAACACTAAACCTCCGCTCTCGTCCAGTTCAGTTCGCAGCCAGAATCCTGGAAAGAGGCACTGGTGACCCGAGCCGCCACTACGCTTGTAGACCTGCCTTCGCAGGGTCCTGGAGCCAGTTCGCCGTTTTCTTTTAGGGACCCTCGGGGACCCGCAGGCCGGGTCTGCTGCTCACCCGGTCCTGTCTGTGCTCACGCCTGTGGAGCTAGTGGAACGAGCTCTGCCGGAGCCCTGGGGCAGTGCTGTGTCTCCCTCCCCTGCATCGCTTCCTTGTAGGGCTTCATATTTTTGTTTGGAATAACTTGCTAGGGTGTTGTTTAAAGTCTTTAAAGACATTCTTTGTTGGAATGATAATTGGATTGTGGTAACCCAGTTAAGAGTTAGTATTTAATTAGACTGAACTTATTGAGAGATAATTATACTCACCACAGGTTTCATGTGGGAGTATGATATAATTTCTTTTGCATTTGACTATTAGTCACTGCAATCTTTACTTACCTTTACTTACCTGCTCCAATATTAAAGACATACTAATAAAATTGTCAAGTTTAAATTGACAGATTGTGTTTTCTGATAAACTCCCACTCTTGGGAATTTCTGGTACACTGTTTTATTGTGTGGTTTTTGTTTTTGTTTTGAGACAGGGTCTCAATATGTAGTTCAGGCTGGCCCTGAGCTCACTATGTAGCCCAGGCAAGCCTGGAACTCAGCAATCCGCCTGCCTCTGCCTCCCGAGTGCTGGGATGACAGGCGTGAGCCACCACACCCAGCACTGTGGTATGTGGTACTGATTGCTGGTGGGTGTAAGTCTCCACGCCCAGCATTGTATGTGGTTATCGGGATGGAACTCAGGACCTTGCGCTTGCGAGGCGGCGCTGGAACCACTGAGCTAAATCTCCAGCCCATGAAGGACCTGTTTTTATGATTTGTGGCTTTCCTCTTTAGATTCCTCAACCTATTCCTTGTGTTGACATGTATCTGGTACTAACTTGGGACAGCATGTTACAGTGAAATAACTATTGAAAATGTGTTATAGTTTTTGGGTATTTTCAATAGTGATATGATTTAACCTCTCCATATTTCAGATTCCTTACATATGAAAGGAGTTATTATATATGGTTTTCCTTTTAGCCCATGTTGAGTATATTAAATGTCTATAAAGGGGCCCTGGGTGGTCCAGGTCTTTGATGGACAGTGGGGAAGTGGCCAGTAGATGTCAAGTGCTTGATCAATGTAAGTCCCTCAGAAGGGCCCCTACGGCTGATGGGAATAGGACGGTTCCGATGTTTGTTCTTCTGGTGTGGGCCTAGCAGCCTGGGGAGCGCCAGTGGGGCTGAACCTCCACCCTTAGTGGCTAGTCCCATCGGGACACACTGGCCTGGGGCCCACAGGACACCCGTGCTGGACGGTGTCCTTCCTGCAGTTAGCAGCTGGACTTCACACAGCTCCACTCATATGGGGTTGACTGGCTTTTTAACTTTCCAGATTATGGACAGATTAGTGCTACTACTCTAACGTTTTTAACACACCATCTTATTTCCCAAGGAAATCATTTATGGGTAAGACGGATGCTCTCGGTGGAGCCTGCCCTCCTGCTCTTCCCTGCAGACGTCCTTCCCATGGGACTCCCCTGCCCAGCCGCTCACCTGGGCACATGGTGGCCCCTTGTGACTGTCACTGCCAGCCCCCAGTACTGGCCGGTGATTCTCAGCACAGTCTGGGCTTGGAAGTGTCCGGATGCGACTCCATTCTACCGCTTAGCGGATAGTGAGGTCAAAGATGTGCTCACGTTGGCACACTGGAGCTGTCTCTAATAGTGATCTCTCTGAAGGGCTTCATATTTCAGGGTGCCGTGACAGTTTACCTCTTGCTTTGGCTTTGTTTTGTGGTATTTTTGCAGCGTAGGGGATTAAATCCAGAGTCTTGTGCACACTAGACACAAGAGCCCACCCTGGCCCACCTGTCTTGAACCAGTGGGCATTTAGGTGTTGCCACTAAGGTTGTTTGCTCATCTGTGTTCCGAGACATCTGCAGAAGTTCTTGCAGTTAAGGCTGTGTACTGCTCTATCTCCACAGAGTGCATTGCTAGACACAAAGCTGGTGTGTCGAGGGGCTCCAAATGGCATTTAAGAGGGCCATGAAGTGTAACTCCAACATCCGTTGTTGCTGACGGTGGCTTAGGACAGGTCAGGATTTTCATAAGTGATGCAGAAATATTTCCAAAATGGAGCACCTTTGCTGCTGTGAGCACCCGTGGCTAATTAGATACAAGATTCTCCCTTTGGGGGGGAGCTGTATGATAAAAGTGCCAAAAGTTTCCACAATGAATAAATACTCATTCAGGAAACTCTTTAATGACCTCTGTGAAAAGCAGACTCAGTGGCACATACTTCAGTCCCAGCTTCTTGGGAGGCTGAGGGGGAGGATCCCTGAAGCCCAGGAGGTGGAGGCCAGCGTGAGCAATACAGAAAAAGCCTGTCTCCCCCCCCTAAAAAAACGCTTCCCAGTTTTAGTGTTGCTCTTAATAGAGAACGTTTTCAGTTTGATTACTAAATGCTGCCCGGACCCAGTTTCTTGGTAGAGAGAGGAGATACAAAGGTTTATTTACATAAGCATGGTTCAGTGGCGTGGGCAGGCCGCAGTGATAAAGCTTCCCTGTGCCCAGGCTGACTTATCTGTCAGGCCTGACTCGGCCTTGTGATTGTTGTCTTCCTGCTCTGAAAGCCAGGCTGCTTATTTCCAAAAAAAAAAAAAGATTTCAGATAAGGAACATTTTTCTAATTGTTTTTGTTTGTTTGTTTGTTTGATAAAATGGATGACTTGTTCTCCTGCCCAGGCCAACCCCAAGATATCCTCTTGCTTCAGCTTCCTGAGCAGCCAAGACTAGAAGTACCTGCCACTGCCCCCCAGCTTTTCCTGTTTTTAGTTTTTAATATTTATTTATTTATTTATTTAGAGTCAGGGTCTCACTATGTAGTTCAGGCTGGCCTTGACTCACTGTGTAGCTCAGGGTGCCCTAAAACTCACACAAGTCCTCCTGCCTCAGCTCCCAAGTGCTGGGATTACAGACGTGTGCCATCATGCCTGGCTCCAGTTTTTTTGTTGTTGTTTTTTTTTTGAGACAGGGCCTTACTTTCTAGTTCAGACTGGCCCTGAGCTCACTAGGCAGCCCAGGCAAACTCAAACTCAAAGCAATCCTCCTGCCTCTGTCTCCCAGTGCTGGGATTACAGGTGTGAGCCACCACACCCAGCATTGTGGTGTGTGGTATTGGGAATTGAACTCGGGACCTTGCACTTCCCAGGCAGACACCGGAAGCACTAAACTAAATCCCTGGCCCTGGCTCCAGTTTTTTAAAAATAAAGATTAGTTTTTGTGGGATTTTGGTTTGGGATTTTAGTGGTGGCAGTACAGAGAATGATTGATCCCAGTGGTGCTCTTCCCCTGAGCTATGTCCCCAGCCCTTTTTATTATTTATTTGGACAAAAAGTCTTTCCAAATTGCCCAGGCAAGCCTGGATTCAGTCTCTCTGCCTCAGCCTCACGATTACTTGGCATTAAAGGCCTACACTGATGGGCCCTGCTAGTTTTCATATTTTATTAAAGTTCACAAAACAGGAAGCGCTCAGGAGGCAGAGGCAAGAGGATTGCTGAGTTTGGGGCTTGCCTGGGCTACATAGCGAGTTCAGGGCCAGCTTGAACTACAAAGCGAGACCCTGTCTCAAAAAAAAAAAAGAAAGAAAGAAAGTGTGAAGAAAACTTAAAAGTCACTTTAAATCTCATTACACCGTGACTCAGAAATAAATAACCGTTCACGTTCTGTTGACATACTTGGTGCATCGGGTTTTTGTTCATGGAGCTGTGTGAGCTAATCTGTTATTTTCAATGCTAGGTAAAATAGACAAAATTTCAAAGGTGCCTTTTTAACTCTGAGCACTTAGTTTGGGAACATCAAGAGCACTTCCTGATGCAGTGCAGCCATCACCAGCAGCCACCCACATTTAGAACTTGTCTGTGTCCAGAGCTAAGGCTGTGCCCTCATGCGCAGCGGCTCAGCACAGGGCTGCCCTTCCGGAGCCCAGCGGGCCATCGCGCCTAGCGGCTTTCGTGCGAGAAACGAGCCTGTGCGCAGCACCCACCGCCCCAGGTGGCAGTGTCTGGTGTGGGCGCAGGCGCCTCCTCACCTGCTCGCCTGGTGCTGGGGTCCGAGGCAGGGTTCGCCTTCTCCCCAGAGCCGCGTCCTCCTGAGTGCTGCAGGCAGTGGCTGGCTCGTGGCCAGCAGGGCTGTCAGAGGAGCGCCCTGGCGCATGTGCAGTGCTGCTGGCAGGGCTGAGCACGGCTCTGGACCCACCCCTGCTGCACCTTGGGCTATATTAGTGCTTCTCAGACAGGAAGAATTTTCTTTCACTGGCGTAACTTGTCCAGTTACCGGCAGGGTAAGTGCTGTTCCTGTGCTTACGATTCTTACTGGATTCTCTGTCCTGCTAAAGGTTGGGGTTTTATAACGCACAAGTTAGAAAATAAAAATAGGGTGTCCTAGTAAGTGCATAACTTCTGTACAGTTTGCAAAGATAGCAGTCTATAAAATATTTAGGTGTTTTGCGCTTAGCAATTACATTTTACATATTGTAATTTTTAAGAGTTTATTTGACATGTAGATGTTAGACAAAAACAAAATAACTCCAGAACTTTTTTTCTAAGCTGGGGAAACACTCTTTAAGTTCTGATTTTGTCGTTCATTCAGTTGCTGTATAATTTAGTTTTACTGAAAGCCCCACACTTTGTGTCACTAGGAAAAGAAACAATCTATTAGGGCTGGAAATAAAAATTATTGTTATTTTGTTCAGTAAGCTTTACCCTGGATATGATAGGCTGGGATTATATGTGTATTTTGTGAATTGGTAAAAGTTGAATCGCTGATATAACAGCTGCTATATTGAAAATAAAGATTCAAACATACAGGTTTTGGGATGTAGCACTGCCAAGGAGTTGCCTAGCACAGTGGAGACCCTGGGTTCAAGACCCAGCACCACCCCCCAAAGAGAGCGATATCCTGGAGATTCAAATGTGTGTTACAGTGAAAGCCTACAGTGTTGCTGATGTATTAGATTTCAATATGTTTTTTTTTCTTAAGTGAGACAAATCAGATCGAGCAGCAAACTGCTTCTCTCCAAGCAGTTAGTTGGTTTTATTGAGAGCTTGGGTCTGAGCCCTACACTGCTGGATGTTGCTGGCCACTTGTAGGACAGAGTCAAGGACGTCTGCAGTGTAGTTAGTTACCATTGCTCACCTTCGTTTACTCCTCTCTGTGATGCTGCCAGGCAGTGGGGGGGTAGACTCGAGCACCGACCTCCTGTCTTTCCACAGTATCTGTAAAAGTCTGGCTGAATTGTTTTATCACTGACATTTGTTAAATAACCAGCCCTTGCTATTTAATTTTTCTTCTTGCCTTCTACATTTCCCCCACCCCACCTGCTGTTTAGTTTCATTTTTGTTTTATGTCTGTCGAGATAGTTTCACTTTCCAGTTTTTGTAGTTTTTCATGGCTGAATTAAAATATATTTAGGAAGAATTATTTAAATATCCCAGGAAAATTATTATAATCTTACACAGGAAAACAAACTTATAGTTTGATTTCCCTTGTGCCAGTCACAGTTGAAAGTGACGTTTTTAAAAACTCGAGTTTAGGACAAATGGTATCCAGAGCTGGAAAAGTGCCGTAAAAATGGATTTATAGTGTGTTTAGTGTTGCTGACACCCTTCCCATATTATTATGAGATGAGCCTTTTCTTATATAAGTAATAATCACTGAAAATTTCACTACCTTGAGGTGTTTGTATGTTTTTACAGGAATCAGAATCAAGACAGTTGTAACTTACAAAGCTACATTAACAAATTTTGTCTTCACTTTCACATAGTTAAATAGTACTTTAAAAGTATCAAGTCTGCATTTAGAGACTTTAAGACTTGTTATAAAGTGAGTGAACTTTTATGTAAACATAGCAGTATTCACCAATCGCTTTGTAGCCTTATCTCAGGACGACATACCCCAGCTGCACCTCCGCTGGTGTCTCTGCTGCTCCGCCAGGTGCTCGCCTTGCGCTCGCTGGGCCCTTCTGCACCCGCCTGGGAACGAACTCTGTTCCCGCAGGAACCTGAACGCTCCTGAAAGCACGCAGAGTACGTCAGGTTTCCACACTGTTCCGTTCTCCCTTGAGGCTCCAGACCCCTTGAAGAGCTCACACCCCAGAGGCGCCCTTTCTATTTTTGAACACGTCTTCTCCGCCTGATGTGTTTTTTCCAGCAGCTCTCCTGTTGGAGCATCTGCAGGAGATGACTGGCACGGCCAGGGCTTTGTAGACACCGGGTGTAGGTTTACAGGCCTCTGGTTAAAAATACCCAGCTCTCCTTTTCAGGCTGTTTCTACGGACGGTACCGATGCTGACACTGACGCCCTGGTCGTCACGCGTTAGTAATGGTGCCGCCTCGAGGTGGTTTTTGTGAGACTGTGGAAATCATTTCAGGTGTGATTACCTTGAACAAGAATAAATTCTGCTCAGGTTGCCAGTAAGGACAGGGAAGAAGGAAAGCTCTTCAGCTGATATTGGCCCAGAACCCATCAGGGGTCACCAGCAAGCCTTCATCTGTCAGCACTGGGGACTGACCCCAGTGCCCGGCACAGCCAGGCAAGCCCTGTCACTGGGCTACGCTTGCAGCTCTTTTATCTTGTCATGGTGTTGCTGGATTGCCCGGGCTCGCCTCACCCTTGGGAACCTCCTTCAGTTTCCTGAGTAGCTGAGATGCCAGGTGTGCACCATCACTGTTGAGTTTCTGGTCACTCTTTTGTTTGTTGGATACCTTTTCTTCTTTCTTTTCAAGACAAGGTCTTGCTAAGTTGTCCAGACTGATTTTAAGCTAACAATCCTGCCTCGGTAACACAACTGTTAGAATTGGAGATGTGAGACACCACCTGTTTTAAGTAATTATTTCAAATAAATCATTTTTCTTTTTTAAGCTAAAAATGAGTGCTCCATGAAGAGCCACACATAGGGACAGGGGCTGGGGAGGAATTGGGCTATCTGGCTGTGTGTAAGAAAAAGATGTTTTATTTCCAAATTTTAAAACATAATTCAATTCTTCCCTGCTTGAATTCTGTTACCTTTAGCCTTTTATTTTGTTTCCCAAAGTGAGTGGTAGTTTTATAAATAGCACCTGCATAATTTCTCACATTCTTCTTTTTTCAAACTAATAAAATACTCATATCTACATAGTGCCTTTTGAGAAATCTAGACTTCTTTGTAAGTGCTAAGCATCAGAGAAAAGCCACAAGCATTTACTAACTGTGCTTGGTTCCCCTTAACTCTTTATTCAGATCTTCTTGTATCTTACAAGTTCTTACAGAAGTGCTTCAGACTCTCCTTATAGTACTTGCAATCCAAACCTTGGCTGTAGAGGGTAAATCCTTGGCTGAACTTCTTAGAAAAGTGCTCGTAATACTGTAGTACTGAAATCACGCCAAAAGTATCGTCTTAGTATGTCATTAACATACATACAGCCTGAATTTTATGTATGTCACGTGTACCTTTTTTCTCTCTTTTGCTGTGTTACCACCCGGGAAAATCCAGAAGATTGGATAACCAAGAAATGACTAGTCCAGAGTCTGCTGTTCCTGGGAGAATGGTGGGTATTTGATTATTTCCAGTTCCATTTATTAAAGGTGAAACCTCACCACTTTTTCCTTCCTAACCAGATAACTAGGGGACTGAAGCTTTAAACATGCCTTTCTTCTCAGTGCTTGAGACACAGCAGAAACTCAAATGCCTGTGTCTCTCTGCCTGCTGGTACTGAGGATTGAACCCACAGGTACTGCACCCTTGAGCTACATCCCTTACCCTTTTTATTTTATATTTTGAGACAAGGTCTTGCCAAATTCCCAAGTAGTACTTCAAATTTTGATTCTTATGCCTGAGTCTCCTGCGTGCTGAGATTATAGGTGTGGACCGCTGTGCCAGGGTGGAATGCTTGGTACATTCGATTTTCAGGTTATTTTTGCAAGACTGGAGGGAGCTATCTCGAGGATTGAACCCGGGGCCTTGTGAGAACCAGGCAAGTGCTCCACCACTGAATTGCATTCCCAGCCTGCGATTTGTCTTCCTTTTAAGATGCGGTCTCACTAAGTTGTCTAGTCTAGCCTCTGAAGTCCTATCATCCTGCCTCAGCCTCCAGGTAGCTGGGATAAGAGGCATGCACTGCTGTGTCTTCTCTCTGAGATGTTTTCAGTTGAGATAGAATACCCGTTGAGAATGCTGCTCAGCACATAAGTCATTGTGTTTCATTTTTATACTCAGGTTTCTTTGCTCGGCCACAACACGTATACAGAGCAGAATGCTTTATCTCCGAGCCCTAATTTCAAATGGCACGCTGGAGCAGTGCTCACATGTGGCAGACAGCAGCCTGGCAGGGAGCACAGGTGTTGGACTCAAACTGGCCCCGAGTCTCGGTTCTTCTCTTCGCGGCCATGAGGCCTGTGGCCTCTCAGAAACTAGGGTGACACTCTGAGTTCTGTCCTTGATGGCGAAGAAGGGTGTGCGAAGCTCCTAACAGCAGATGTGCCAGCATTGTAGCCATGTGAGTAACATGTTTACTCATGCATGTGGGGGGAAAGTTAATCAGTTTTCCATAGTTTTAAAAATCCTTTCAAAAAAATTAACCAGCATGTAAAAACACAAAAATGGTACATATTAAGGGATACATTCTTTGTGGAGTTTTGAGAAGTTTACATTTTTATGGTGAAAGCCTTCAGGGTCCTTTCCAATAGCACATGAACTGTGCAGTCTGACTCGCACCTCAGTGACCTCTCTGTGCTGTTGTCCAGCAGTCAGAATGGTACAGGGTCGCCCTAGAACCCCATTTTGAGACTCCAAAAGGAGAACCCCATTCTGTGATCTCTTTTTTCCTTCCATACTTTTCTTTTTTTCCAGTTTTTTTGAGACAGGATCTCACTTTATAGTTCAGGCTGGTCCTGAGTTCACTATGTACCCCAGGCTAGTCTCAAACTCATGGCCGTCCTCCTGCCTCTGCCTCCCGAGTGCTGGGATTACCGCCGTGACCCACCAGGCCCATCATTGTGATATGTGGTACTGGGATCAAGCTTGGGACCTTGCACTTGCCAGGCAGACACTGGAACCACGGAGCTAAATCACCAGTCCCCTTCTGTACTTTTTGTTGCCTTTTTAAAAATTGTATTCTCAGACCAGAGGGTTAGCTCAGTGGTTCTGGCGCCTGCCTCGCAAGCACAAGGTCCTGAGTTCGATCCCCGGTAACCACATATAAAGTTGGGCGTGGAGACACGCCCACCAACAATCAATACCGCATACCACAATGCCAGACATGGTGGCTCACGTCTGTAATCCCAGCACTCGGAAGGCAGAGACAGGAGGATTGCTGAGTTCGCGGCAGCTTGCCTGGGCACCATAGTGAGCTCAGGGCCAGCCTGAACTACAACGCGAGACCCTGTCTCAAAAAGCAAAAAAAAAAAAAGTTCTCCTTCCCTGCAGTTTTTTCTGCCTATAAAGTACAATGCGACTTAGCAAGTGGATACCTTTGTCAGCTTGCCTTTCCTCAGCCAGAGTGTGAGCCTAGGTGACTGAGCCTTTGGTCACAGGCTATAAGGCTGAAGTTGTTTCTTTTTCTGTTTGCAGGATCAGGATTGCCAGGCTTTTTTTTTCATAGCTCAGCCTAGAAGAGACTTGATTTTGCATCTGTGGCATGGTTAGCATCTGATTCATTGGGATCGATCCTATATCTATCTATGTGTAGGATTAAATCAAGCTAGAATGTATTTTCTTCTTTGAACTGATTTTAAAAAGACAAAATGAATATAGATGATGTAGGAATTTCTCTGGGTTAAAAACATGTAATTGTAGTTTTTACATGTAGTTACTACATGTAATTGTAGTTTTCTATTACATAAGGTTATTTTTATTTTTAAATTTCTTTGCACTACTGGGGACCGAAGTCAGGGCCTTGAGCCGGCCAGGCAGGCAGTGCTGCTGGACCACACCTGGCCCGTCCTGGGGCCCCCAGTGCGCGTCTCAAGTGCAATATATTCAACCCACAGTTACTCAGACTGCTGAAGGAAAACAAGCCAAAAGACTGTGTGTGGGGTGTTTGCTATCATTTATTTATAAATTTATCATTATTTTATATTATTTTTACTTCGGGTAGTCTTCCTTCTAAAAATGTTGATAGACCTTTAGAGTCAGAATCCTCAGGGTGTTGGTTCTTGTGAGCCGGCCCTGATCTCCCAGACCTGCCTCGCAGCCTCTTCTCAGCTTCACTTCTATCCAGACAGAGCTTCTCCGTGCCCCCAGGAGACCAGGCGCTCGGACCCCTCCCCAGCCCGAGCAAGTGCACACGCTGCGGCTCTCGCACAGCGTACCATCTTCCTCCTGTGGCCTTACTACAGGCGTCCTCCATGTCCTTTGCTTCTCTTACATTTCTCTGAACTCTGCACAGTGCCTTAGCTACTTGGGTTCATATCTGACAGTCTGTTAAAGGATAGGTACTTTGAGTAAAAGGTTCACATCATAGAGGTTCTGTATCATAGAGCTGCTAGTGCACTCTGAGCCTTACTGACGGTACCTGGGACGTGGGTGGATGAGTCTGACCTTCTCTTCCTTAATGTAGAGAGAGGCCAGACATATGGCAGACAGAGGAGATGGTTATCATTCAAATGTGAATCACGTGTGACGGCGCACTCCAGTCCAGTGCTCTGGAGGTGACGCAGGATTAGGGGTCAAAGCCAGCTTGGCTACATTGCGACTTCTGGGTCAGCCTGGACTGCACAGCAAGACTATCTCAAAAAAACAACAACGAGAAGATGGTATTTCACAGCCTTTCACATAAATCATAGTTCTGTTACGTCGGTTAGTGTACCAGACTGAGCAGGTGGCTGTAAACCAGTACTGTTGCTCTGTTCTGTTCTTTTCTGTTCTGTTCTTTCTTTTTTTCTCTTTTCTCTCTTCTCTTTCTTTTCTTTTCTTTTTTTCTTTTTATTCCCCTCCCCTTGCCTTCTCTGTTTTTTTGTTTTTGTTTGTTTTTGTTTTTGTTTTTGTTTTTTTGAGACAGGGTCTCACTTTGTAGTTCAGGCTGGCCCTGAGCTCACTATGTAGCCCAGGCAAGGCCTGGAACCCAGCAATCCTCCTGCCTCTGCCTCCCGAGTGCTGGGATGACAGGCGTGAGCCACCACGCCCGGCATTGTGATATGTGGTATTGATGGCTGGTGGGCGTGAGTCACCACGCCCAGCATTGTATGTGGTTACCGGATCAAACTCAGGACTTTGTGCTTGTGAGGCAGGCGCCGGAACCACTGAGCTAAATCTCCAGCCCGCCTCCTCTGTTGTTTTTGAGACAGCCTTTTTTTGTATAGACCAGGCTGGCCTGAACTCACAGTGATTCTCCTGCCTCAGCCTCCCAGATCCCAGGTGTGCCCTGCCACATCTAGCTAACCTGTACTCTGTATATCCATAGTTACTCCTTTGTGCCAGTGTAGTATTGCAGTCTAATGCCAATTCCAAATGTGAACAATGGAAATAAATAATATTTCCTTGAGAGCCATCTCTTTGAGATTCTTGTTATTTAAACTAATTTTTATGTAGGCCACTGCCAAAAAAATAGAGGATTGTGTTGAGGTCATTAAAAACTTACATAAACACATACAAAAGTACATGTAATTTTTTCTTTAGTTAAGATGTGAATTGTTGGGCTGGGGATTTAGCTCAGTGGTTCTGGTGCCTGCCTGAGGAATGAAAAGTCCTGAATTCGATCCCTGGTACCACATACTACAGGCATGGTGACTCACACCTGTAATCCCAGCATCAGTAACCACACACTGTAAGGCTGGGCGTGGTGGCTCACACCTGTAATCCCAGCTCTTGGGAGGCAGAGGCAGGAGAATTGCTGTGAGTTTGAGGTTTGCCTGGGCTATATAGTGAGCTCAGGACCAGCCTGAATAAAAAGTGAGACACTGTCTCAAAAAAAAGAAAAAAGGATGAAAATTTGCAGGTGTTGTCTTTCAGAACATTGTACCATCAAATTGAAAAGTTTTCAGACAACTCAAAAATAATTTGTTCTCCTGACTTGAAGTGCTTTGAGACTGTTTTGGAAAGGACCTTTATATGCCACCGGAGTAGGTCCGTGTATGGAGGGAGAGCCGGGAAAGCACGCCTTCAGTGTGCTCTGATGCTGTGACGGACTTGAACACACGCGGCACTGCAGGCTTCAGTGCTGTTTCCTCACTGCTGCACGCTGGCCTGTCCCAGTGAGCGCTCGGTTCCTGGAAGGTGCGTCTGGGTGCCTGTGTCTGCTGAGCCAGTGCGGCAGTCCGCCGTGGCACGGACCCGCCTCCCTCCTCTGGCTCCCACCGGCCGTGTTCCCTGGAGAGTTGCTCCTCTGTCCAAGCCCCCTGTTCTTGAGGGCTTTGGGTCCTCGCCTTCCCCTGTCTGGAACCCGTGGTCGCGCGTTGCCTGATGTACCACTCTGAGCACCTCCAGCCCTGACCCTGTCTTGCCTGTGCTAATTTAGAACAAACCGGTCTTAGTGGTTGGTATAGAAGAAATCAGCCTCACCAAGCATAGTGGTACAAGCCTGTAATCCCAGTACTCAGGAGGCAGAGACAAAAGCATTGCCTCGAGGTCAAGGCCAGTCTTGTCTACATATTAAGTTCAGGGACAGCCTGAACTACAAGCAAAACTGTCTCCAAAAAAGCCTGAAATTTTTAATAGCATATTATTTTGAGTTGTCTGAAACTTCTCAGTTTGATTATAATACAGTGGAAAATTAAATGTACTGGGAAGAATTTCTGTGACTTGTGATAGAAGGAAGACCAAGCCATGTTGCGATAAAGCCATCCTGTGGTGCTGGGGAGAATCAGGCCTGGGAGAGAGAGGCTGGAGCTCCTGGAGGTTGGCACCCCGCTGTCACCAGGCGGGGGCCCGGGGCCTGTGTGGGTGTGGGGCCCTCCGCGGCAGAGCTCTGGTTATCACCGGACTGAGGCTGGGGGTCTGCCGTTCCGGCTGAGCGAGAGCAGGCATCTGGTCGGCGGACAGGCTTGCCTGCATGCCCTGGCTGTCCAGCTCTGCGGCCAGTGAGCCACGCCGTGGCCTCTGTCTCGGTCACCCCCAGTCCTCGGGCCCTTACCCTGTCAGACTCCTGCATTGTTAGTTCATGGGGTCCCTGAGTCGAGGCGGACCCCCTGCAGATGAGCCTGTCTGCGCTTGAGCTGTGGGTCTGAAACACAGGTGTGGTCTGTCCGGGCTCTCGTTCTGGAAGAGGACTTACTGTACGCTTCTCTTGTGCGCTGTCACCCCGGCCAGCTCGGAAGCCTTGTCTCATCCAACTTCCCTGTCTCAGCCTGGCGCGTGAATAGCGTGGGGTCTGACAGAGTTCCCTGGTCTGTGCCAGTCTGGAGGGTTGTATTCTGGCAACATGAAACATGTTCACGCTGGCATAGTCGAGCCCAGAGCAAAAGAACACGAGTCCATCAGGGGTCTGGGTTGAGTCCGGAGCCCTCTGTCCACACTGTCCTGTGGAGAGCAAAAGAGCAACCAGGGTTCCCATCCCCGCCCATTCCTTAAGAATGTTCATTGCACGGGTGATCCACGACGCCAGTCCTTCTGCCAGGGCCGCATCCATCCGGGTCAAATTCACCTGCACCTGTGAAGGGGAGCTTTTTTGTTTTTGCTCGAGCAAAGGATCCTGAATAAAACAGCAGAAAGAAGAGTTCGCGGTCACGTCTTCCTTGCTGGTCGAGGGGGAAGCGACACTGTCCACGCAGAGAGGCCAGGCTGTGGGGCAGGTCCAGGGCCTCAGTCCCACCGCAGCCAGCTCCGCTGGCCAGTGCTCAGTGCTGGCTCCCCGAACTTGAAAGAAGTCTGTGTTGAAAATCATAGCAAGGCCAATTAAATAATTCTGGGTTAGTGCAATGAAAGAGAACAAAGACCTGAAGGCAACTTTTAACATTTTAAAGTATTTTGAGTATTTTTAAATGATACATATGAAAGCATGGAGAATGATTTTATATTTTCTGCTCCAAAATATTATAAATGTAAAAGTATAAGCTGTCTTATTAAACACTTAAGACATTTAATATGGTGTAGTAGTTGCCTATAATGTATGCACATCCTATCATAAACTTTATTTTTTAAATTGTATTAGTTGAAATTTTTACAACATCAGGGTTTTGTTATGTTGCCTAGGTTTGCTTTAGACTCTTGGGCTGAAATGCATTTCCTGCCTCAGCCTCCCTAGTAGCTGGGACTACAGTACATGCCACCATGACCCTATTGTAAACCAACTGAATCTTACCTTGTGGCCTCCACCAGTACTGGGGACGGAGCCCAGGGCCTTTGCGCTGAGCCACAGCCCTAGCCAATTTTATTTCTTACTTGGGGGCCCGGTCTTACTATGTTGCTAAACTGCCCAGGCTGAGCTTGAAGTTTCCATACTCCTGCCTCACCCTCCTGGCTCAGTGTGCCACCAAGGCCAAAGAGCAAATTCCATCATAAGCCAGGAGGGTTCTTCAAGGTAGTAGCTCTTATCACAGGCGCACATAACCTCTAATTCCAGGATTCTGTTCTGATTAATGTATATGTGGGTGTGTGTTAGTAGTGACTGAACTCAGTGCCTTTGCACTAGCTAGGTTCCCAGATCACTTGGTGAGACAGGGTTTCACTAAGTTACCCCTTTGGGATTCAGCATTGGAATCCTCCTTCCTCAGCCTCCCAGAGTGCTGGAATTAAACAGATACCTGACACCAAACCCAGTTTAAACTCATTTTTATAACTACATATGTAATATTCCCCCACCCCGGTACCAGGAAATGAGCTTATGACATTACACTTGGTAACCAGGTATAGTGCCACTGAGCTATATACATCCCTGACCCTGAGCTGTATCCCTGGCCCATATATGTAATATTTTCATTTATTTATTTTTATGTTTTTGGCAGTACCAAGATTAAACTCAGGTGTGCAGTACTTTTTAAAGCCAGATGCAAAAATATGTAATGGAAATGCCGGGCGTGGTGGCTCACGCTTGTCATCCCAGCACTCGGGAGGCAGAGACAGGAGGATTGCTGAGTTCACAGCTTGCCTGGGCTACATAGTGAGCTCAGGGCCAGCCTGAACTACAGCGAGACCCTGTCTCAAAAAAAAAAAAATTAATGAAAATTAAATAAAGCTGAATATTTCATGAAACTAATAGGAAATAAAAATATCTACTAGTTGATCTTCAAATAGCAAAAGTAGGCAAGTCTTTTTTTTTGAGACAGGGTCTCACTTTGTATTTCAGGCTGCCCCTGAGCTCACTATGTAGCCCAGGCAGACCTCAAACTCAGCAGTCCTCCTGCCTCTGCCTCCCAAGGGCTGGGATGACAGGCATGAGCCACCAGGCCCGGCAGGCAAGTTTCTTCTTTTTTTTGCATACTGTCCGTCATTTCATTGAAAAGTGTAAATTATGGGTCTACTTAGGAAAAAATGTACTTTCTAAGAGTAAATAAACCACAGCTGCTGTCCTGCTTTTCCACTGCTTTTATGTTGTGTGCTCTAGGACTCCGCCCAGTGGCTCAGGGTGCTGAGCGCCCTGGCCCTGGGTCTGTCCCCTGCGTCTCTGTGTCCTGGATCAACACTGCAACACTGTTCCACGCCATGTATGGGTGGCCACCAGCCACTGGAGTGAGAGCCTGTCTTCTGCGGGGTCTCGGAGAGCATGGAAGGAGAAATTAAAGAGCTTTCCTTTTTGCCTTTTAGATGCCAGAATTCCAGAAAAGTTCAGTTCGCATCAAGAACCCCACGAGGGTGGAGGAGATTATCTGCGGTCTTATCAAAGGAGGAGCTGCCAAGCTTCAGGTAACCAGTTACCCAGAAAGGATCATGAGGGAGCTGTAATCCATCCTGCCCTAGCAGACCTCTCGTCTCCTACTGAGACAGCCAGGGTGCGGCACATTTAAACAGGCAGCGTTTTGCCTGTAAAAATGCAAAATCTAAACAGTGTACCTAGAGTTGGCTTAAAACACAACACAATACGACTTTCACAACCAAGTAACTTTGAGATCAGTTTAGGCTTCTTGGTGCCGAAGGCCGGGTCCAGGCCCTGGTGCCTGCTCCGTGAGCCCCCAGCTCCCCAGCTCTTCTTCATTATTGTCAACTGATACCATGTGCAAGTGATTAAGCATTTTAAGAATAACAATTAAAAGTGTCTAAGTTGGTCTCCCAACTTTTTTCTTTTTTTTTGAGACAGGGTCTCACTTTGCAGTTCAGGCTGGTCCTGAGCTCACTATGTAGCCCAGGCAAGCCTCAAATGCAGCAATCCTCCTGCTTCTGCCTCTGCCTCCCGAGTGCTGGGATAACAGACGTGAGCCACCACACCCAGCACTGTGGTATGCAGTATTGATGGCTGGTGGGCATGAGTCTCTACGCCCAGCATTGTATGTGGTTACTGGGGATCGAACTCAGGACCTTACACTTGCAAGGCAGGCGCCGGAACCACTGAGCTAACCCTTCAGCCCAGGTCTCCCATATTTTAATTGACTAAGTCATTGTTAAAATATAAACCTTATGGGCCAGACATTTAGCTCAGTGGTTCCAGTGTCTGCCTGGCAAGTGCGAGGTCCTGAGTTCTATTCCCAGTACCACATACCACAGTGCTCTGGGAGATGGCTCACGCCTGCAGTCCCAGCACTGAGGAGGTCAAGGCAGGAGGATTGCTATGAGTTTGAGGCTAACTGGGGCTACATAGTGAGTTCAGGGGCAGCCTGAACTACAAAGTGAGACCCTGCCTCAAAAACTAAAATAAATTTGGGCCAGAGGGTTAGCTCAGTGGTTCTGGTGCCTGACTTGCAAGCGCAAGGTCCTGAGTTCGATCCCCGGCAACCACATACAATGCTGGGTGTGGAGACTCACACCCACCAGCCATCAATACCACATACCACAGTGCCAGGCGTGGTGGCTCACGCCTGTCATCCCAGCACTCAGGAGGCAGAGACAGGAGGATTGCTGAGTTCGAGGCTTGCCTGGACTACAAATGAGACCCTGTCTCAAAAAGAAAAAAACCCAAATAAATAAAAGAAATTACACACACACACACACACACACACACACACACACACACACCCCTTATTA
>PVIC010037749.1:0-17929 GCA_004025085.1 Thryonomys swinderianus | reverse complement strand
GATGACAAGAGTTCTGTTCTAATTCATTTCAGTTAAGTGATCAGCATGATTTCTAGGACAAAGAAAAGCTTCTAATCTCATAGATAATTTATTCTTTCTTCTTAAGCACTCAAATCATTGTCTGTGAGGTTGTTTCTTAAAAGCGACAAATGAAGTCTGATCCTTTGACTGGCCAAGAAAATAATAAATATAAAAAGATCACTGAGGAGAAGAGGCAGTTCCTTCAAAATTAAACACATCGTTACTTCTCATAAATCTTACTTCACTCCTCAACTTGGCTATACTTATCCAGTTCAGCATTTTCCTTTATAGTTTCTCAGTGCACCTTTGTGGAATGGAAATATTCTCTCCTTCTCGAAAGCATGTAGAAGGAAAACCCATTGGTTTTGGAGCTGGGTAAGCAGGAGCTTGAATTTTGACTCTATCATTTACCAGATTTGTGATCTTCGATGACTTGTGTTGGTCATCATTCTCTGTTTCTTTCCTTCCCTTTCTCTTCCAATTTCCCTTTATGCAGAGTAAAATTTAGCCATTGTCTTCCATAGGGTTTGAAGATATTGAAGTCTAGACTACATTCATTCAACTGTGTTGGGTAACATTTATGATCCTGTTGAGGTGAATCTTTTCAATCAGTATAAAATTCAAATCCCAGATCATAGCCCAGGTGTCCTTCACTATCAACCCTGCATCCACAGTGGATGAGGACAACTGTGTCTGCTTTTCCAGGGTCATTATCCTTCTGCTGTGGAGTCTTCTGCCTCTGCCTCTGGAGTATACACTGTTCTTATTTGTATGTAGGACACATTACATTTGTTTTGCTTCATTTCCATGGGGCCTAATCGTCCTTCATCCTTACAATATCATTTTAGATATCTCTCCTCAAGTATGTCCACTTATCCATCTGGGCACTACAATGTTGGCTTTTATTTTAATGTCACTGACCCAGTAGATAAAACTAATTAACCTAGTTAGTGTTTCCTTTACTCCCCTGGATGGTAAGCTCCATGAAACAGCCATGTGATGTTAATCACGGAAAGTAAACAGTGATTATCAGTCCTCCGTGAATTGATGAATCACCCACTACTATACATAGTACTCAGTAACCAAATACCTAGAGTGGTTGATACTATCATTTTTATTATGGTTCTCATTTTGAGATAGGGTTGCAGGGGTCCTTCCCTTAAAGCAAAGTGCTGCGTGTTTTTCAAAGGTGTTTTCCTGCTTCGCTGTAATTTGACCCAACAAAATTGCCATATTCTCTGGGATGGAACCAATCCATGTAGCTGCCTCTGGGTTGATTTAAGGGCTTTCCAGTCTCCAATCACTGCTGCAAGTGTACAAACGATCTTTTTTTTTTTTTTTTTTTTGAGACAGGGTCTGGCTTTGTACTTCAGGCTGGCTCTGAGCTCACTATGTAGTCCAGGCAAGCCTTGAACTCAGCAATCCTCCTGTCTCTGCCTCCCGAGTGCTGGGATTACAGGCATGACCCACCACACCCGGCGATCTTATATTTTTGAGCCTTGATTTGCTACCCTAAAGCTATCGCATGGCCCTTTTCATAACTAAAGACAAATTTCTGCCAATTAACTCTTTTTGACATGTACTTTCCTTTTTCCCTTCTTCCCGCTCCCTTCCGTTCATTTTTTTCTATTTCTTTCTTGTTTTTGACTCTTCTGTCTTCCTGTCTTCTCCAGCGAGGTATTTTCATGAATGCCGGGGAGAGAATAGTGAGAGAGACAGAATAAACCCTCCTGCTCTGGTGAAGCTTGTATTTAGGAAAGGAAAACAGGCAGTAAATTAGTGAGCAAGTGAATGAGTGAACGGTGTCACTCTGTACAGTGACCACAAGCCAAGGCAGCAGTCACAACACATAGGACCCCTTGTTTTAAGATACAGATGTGCAAAGGAGGATTGGAGCTTTTGGACAAGGTGGTGGCATCAACGGATGGCCAGTTTCACAGGCTGCGCTGGGTACTCTGTGAATCCCGGAAGTCAAGAGCAGAAGCCCAGGAAGCGAAGGAGAAAGCTGCCTTTTTAGCCCAGGTAAGAGGTGATGGTAGTTTGGGAATGTAACACAATTATAATGAAGCTGGTGAGTTTTGGGATAGATTCTGAAGGTAAGACCAACAGAGTGTGTGTGGATATATTAAGGAATATAAGAGAAAGGAAAATCAAGACTGGTTCCACAGTTTCTTTTCTCAGAAATGTGCTACAGTTTGGGTCTTAAATGTCCCCTGAAGGGTCCTGTGTTGAAAGTTTGTCCCCCAGTTTGGCCTTAGTCGTAGGTGGTGGAAAATGTAAGAGATAGGAGTGGTGAGTGGTCTCCCGATCACCTAGCGCCTCTCTTTATGTCCTGGGACCCCATAGATGGCTTTGCTATATCATCTCCCTCCGTGAGGTGCTGCACTCCATCAGAGGCCCCCAAAGCAATGGGTTTACTAGATTATGGACTGAAATATACAAGACTTGGAATTGAAATAAACTTTTATACTTTTAATTGATTTATCGCAGGTAGGAGTTGAATTGTGACTGTCTACAAGTTGATTCAGCTGAGGTACTGGAACTAACACACGTGGTGATTGGTGATATCGTTTACTTAAAGGGGAAAAGTATGTTTGGGTGTAGGATTTTGAGCTCAGTGTTGACATACAATGTCTAATAGGTTTGTTGTTCTATACGCATCTAGAGTTCGCAAGAAAAACGAGGATGAGCTTATAAATGTAAACATCATCTGCTTAGAGATGTTGTTAAAAATCCATCAGATGAAAGTTACGAAGAGGCTAAGTGTAATTGCAAGAGAGGTAAAGGACTGACTTGGGAATTTCTTTGACTGGAAAAGCAAATGACGTACACCGAAAAGGGCTGAAATGAGAGGGCACTGAGATGGGGGAACCCCAGGAACTGCTTCCCATCCTGATAAGGTCACCAGTTTGAAACCCGAATGGGAGAGAAGACAGAGCTAGTTGGCTTCCTCCCCATGAGCTTCTCTCCTACCACGCTGCCTGTTTCTCTCCTCACTACATAATCACCATGGCTAACTGGCCATATAGTAGGTTTCATGTTTAATACCAAAATGAACTCTTGCCCAGTCTCTTACACATTTACTTGATACCTCTTTTCCCCTAATATATGAAGCAGGATAAAACTTTGAAAACAGGAAACATTACCCAAGCCACCTCTTCTGTAGATGACAGTAATGTATGTTTTCTAACAGATCTTATATTAGTCCAATGAGCTGATGCAGTTCCCAATCTTAGATGATTTATAAAGTACACTATTAACACCAGGATTCATTGCTATTTTTGTAATTGAAGCCAATGGTAGTGAGGAAAGACAAAGCAAAGGAAATGATAAACTTTGGTTTGCTTCATTTTTGATTTAGAATGAATCACTGACTGTGTTTAATTTTGGTTCTTTTCCTTTAACACGAATTTTCAACTTTGCTACTCATAAGTTTAAGTCTTATAAAGTGTTTCCTGCTGAAATGCCATGCTGACTGGAATTCAGCAGCAAATAAATATTGCTGTCCTCACTAATTTGAAACAGTATGAGTTTTAAACCTCTAGCTGCAGGAGATTTATTAAGATTACAGTTTTCATCACCATCCCTTCAGTCCATCAAGATAGGTCAAAGCTGTGTAAACTTTTTTTTTAAACTAAGCAGCAATTTCCATTCTTTTAGACTTGGTTTTCTGAGCTAGTAATATTGTTAGAAGCACAAGCTTGAAGTAAATGAAACACATATCCACACATCCATGCAAATATTATAACCTGTTTGGGAATAGAATAAAGATGATTGAATATTTCACTTAATTTTAACTACAAATATCAAGTATCTCTTGTTAAAAAAAGATATGCTCACTGTACCAATAATTACATTTTCTTTTTCAATTAGATTTAAAATAAAAATGTGTCATTGTTTAAGTTAGCCAAAATCATGAGTATTGGAAACATATTTTTAGCTTTTCTAATTTTCTAAACCTAAGTTGCTTAATTATTATATTTTTTTCATTTACAGTAATTGGCTTCTGGTGAATGAATAAATGGCCAATAATGCAAGTAACTTTCATAACCATGCAAAATGTTCTCCAGAAATGCTTTAATGTTTATGATGAAAAATGCAAAGAAATACCTTGCCTGAAAAAATATAGAATATTTGGAACAATGTAACTTGTGGACCAAGATCTAGCACTTTAAGTGACCCCTGTCTTGCTGGGCAGCTCTTCACCTAATAGACCTAGTCTGAACATAAAGTTCTGTGAACAAATTGAATCATTCTAAGACAAACACAATTTAAAAGGAACTGATTAAGTTTTTCATTTCCTCAAAGCCTAATGTGAATACTTAGAAGAAAAAATTCCTTTAAAGCAAATGATCAATTAAATAATCCAACCAGCTCTGTTATATATCTTCAACTGATATTTATCCAGTGAACGTACACATCTATTATAAGTCTAAATTTTCAGCTTAAATTTATTTACTTGTCTTGAATAAGCACATTTATGCATTGGAATGAGAGCTAGAATTCAAGAAAATTTTCTTAAATACATCACGATGGTGATATTTTAATTGTACTAAGGTGGGAGAAAGTTATTCTTTTATCAAGTTTGTTTCTTAGCCATAATGTCCTTTCCTTCTGGAAAAGAGTTTACTTTTTGTTCTAGTTTCTGAGGTAGCTGTGCACAATAGAGAGAAAGCACTGGGCCATTTCATCTTTAGTGATTCTAAATAACTACTCGATTTTTTTTTTTTTTTTGAGACAGGGTCTCGCTTTGTAGTTCAGGTCGGCCCTGAGCTCACTACTACTTGATGTTTTTATGTCTTCTTTGATACCACTGGAAAGTGATTAAAATGGATTAAAATTTACATGCTAAAACTCCTCCTACTCATTAGACTTCCACAAACTACTTCATAAACTCAAGATAAAAATAAAAGGGCATCCTTTCCTATGTAAATGCCAAAGCACCCTTATACATTATAAATAGAACATTTATTATTGTCATTTTGGCTGCTTTCCTCTTCCCTGAATTGTCAAAGAACTCTGGACACTTCCAAGCTCAGAGGGAAAGTCAGAGGCTGGACATGTTATGTTACTCTCACCAGTGCAGACTCATAATCAGGGTGGAAGACCACAGTGTCTTAGCCTGTGGATTGTGTCCAATTTGAAATCATGGACCGTGCAGATGCACATGATAGACATAAAATAATTACATTTAATGTGCTGAATTTACTGATTTTTAAATTTTAAAATGATTAGGAAATTATTACATTTTGTAACCAGTCAACTTGAAATTGTCAGTATGCTAATAAATCTGTCTTAGAATAAAAAATCAAAATTGATGTTGCTGTTTAAGTCATGATGACACTTAAAATTATAATGGAAGTATTTTAGATATGACTGAAAAATACTAGTGAAAACAATACTAGACATTGCTCTAGGAATATGACTTTCACTTTTTCTCCATACAGTAAAATATCTGTTGGGATTTTATGTTGTTCAATCCACTTTAGCTCAGACTAAGTAGTAAGTGTTGGCGTATGAAAACAGAAACACAGTAGTTGGCACCATTTGAAAAGAAAGTATTTCAACTACGACTTTTGATCTATTTTTAGTTTTTGTCCCACTCCGTTTCAGGCAATCAAACAAACTCATATATTTGTCAAGTTTTTCTAAAGTACCTGATGTTTATGTTTTGATAAAGGCCCAGTCGAGGGAACGCGGGGTGAAAACTCGGCCTTGAGTGTCTCTCCAGTCACTTCATGTTGCTTTGTGCCCAGAGCTTTGTGTGCTCAGATTTGTTTCCTTAACTCTCAACTGTTTGCACTTGGGGACTGTATTTCTGTCACTGCTTTATCCCTTTGTTTTGTCATATAACAGATTTTCAGGAAATGTTTATTAGAAGAAGCAATAGTGGAATAGAGCAAAGAAAACTTGAGTTAGTGATTCAGGACAGATGTCACTAGACACGTGGACAAAGCCAGTGAGCCTTCCAATTTCTTCCTCAAAAGGCATGAAGTTATTTCTCTGCCATGAACAAAGCGCACAATTCTGTGAAATAAAAAGTGTGCGTCATCTTTCAAAATAAAGGTATCCATAAAGGATGGAGAACTAATTGTGGGTGCCTTTGTGCTTTAATCCCTAGACTCCAACAGCATTTGTTGTAATTAAAACAAAATTAAATTTCTTTTCTTCTCACACCTAAGTAAATTTTTTAACAGGAATGGAAGAGGCTAAGAGGCCGGACAGACAATTAAGACTCAACTGGAATGCTTGGAGGAGCTAGGTGGGTTTTTCAGTAGACTGTGCTACTATATTTACTGATGAAAAGTAACTAAAAATATTTAGTAAAATAAAACTTGCTGCACTGAGAAGCTAGTTACCCAGAAAACATTAAATTCAAGCAAAATGAAGACATGTTGCAGATTTTCAAAACATATGGATTGCCTCAACAAAATCTTTTCATAGTTATTTGTTTGTTTAAACAGGCACAAAGTTATGTTAGGGCAATGCATACTGTGAGCTAATTAATTGAGGAAAATGAAAATAAGTAGTTACTAGTTAAGTATTTGTTGACTGACTAAAATCTAATGAGTTTCACACTATTTCCTATAATTCATACCAGACTCCTATGCAACTGGTAAGACATAACTCTTTTGTAAAGAGAGATGTGATTGGAACTTGAAGGAGAAGATAGAACAATAAATGGCAGAGATGGGATTGAAAACCTTGTCACTGAATCCTTGTGACTGAATTCTCAGCTCTGCTGCATTGTAGAATAGCTACATTGTAGCTCTTCACTAAAATGTAGTGAGTGGCTTCATCATCCACGGCATAGCCCACAGATAAAGAAGGAGCATGCTGCACGCATTCGTGTTCTTGTCTCTTAGAACTTAGCTCCCAGTGGAAGAGAAAAAGATGTTGCAAGTAGGGCCGAAGGGTTAGCTCAGTGGTTCCGGCACCTGCCTCGCAAGCGCAAGGTCCTGAGTTCGATCCCCGGTAACCACATAGAATGCTGGGCGTGGAGACATGCCCACCAACAATCAACGCCACATACCACCATGCCGGACGTGGTGGCTCACGCCTGTAATCCCAGCACTCGGGAGGCAGAGACAGGAGGATTGCTGAGTTCGCGGCGGCTTGCCTGGGCACCATAGTGAGCTCAGGGCCAGCCTGAACTACAAAGCGAGACCCTGTCTCAAAAAGCAAAAAAAAAAAAAAAAGAATGTTGCAAGTAAATGTATACAACAGGCTGCATTTGTACATCACAGCCTATTATTTGGAGTAAAAACGATCAATTGGCTAAGAGAGAAAAAAATGAGGGCAACTAATTTAAATGACACACATGATGAACTTGGCTTGGACATTGGAGGTTTCAAGAGCAGACTTGGGAGATGAATAAGGATTTGAACAGACTCGAGAAGGGTAAAGATACAGGTAGATCTGGGCTGGAGATTTAGCTCAGTGGTTCTGGCGCCTGCCTCAGAAGCACAAGGTCCTGAGTTCGATCCCTAGTAACCACACGTAATGCTGGGCGTGGTGACTCAGGCCCACCAGCAATCAATACCACATACCACAGGCTCATGCCTGTAATCCCAGCACTCGGGAGGCAGAAACAGGATTGCTGAGTTTGAGGCTTGCCTGGGCTCCATAGCGAGCTGAAGGACAGCCTGAACTACAGAGCGAGACCCTGTCAAAAAAAAAAAAAAAAACACCAAGATACAGGTAGACCAGAGGAAAGAGAAAGTTGTGCACCAGAGAACCACACAGAACATCAAAGCGGACAGGAAGCTCAGTGCTCTACAGAGACACAGGAACCAACTGGGTGAGCATCTCTTCCTTTAAGTGGCCCCCAGTGGAAAGCCGAAGCCTTTCTGCTCTTGTTTGAATTTTTCTCTGAACTCTTATCCCATAGCATTAAAGCACAAGAAACTGCATTTCTCTGGTGACTTGATGGGAGACGCTGGCAGTTTTGTTCCCTACGAGTCACCTCATAGATACCTTCCAAGTTTCCCAGGCATTGTGAGAAGTTAAAATGTACTCAAATTTGGTTTTCAGCAAATAGTTCCATTATGCCCTAAACCTCTGAATTATGTTTATTTAACAGATGTTAAATTTCATCCAAAATATGTTTGTTTTCATAGGATATTATATACTCTGTGGAACAGTTGGGTTGGAAAGTACAGTAAGCCCTATCATCCTCTGAAATCAGTTACCATTGATAATAATAGCTGATCAAGGCATCAGCAAAGACATGTTTAGTTCTGTTTCCCTTTTCATTTCCTAAACTCACTTGACTGTGGCACAGTTTTCTGTTTGCTCCAAGGTTCTTAATCATTCTATCTTTAAAAAAGGAATTTTATCTTTTAATTCAGATTTCAGGAAAAGGAGCTTTGTCTCTACCACATAATTCATAATGCATAGAACTCCCTTGGGGAAAATATTTTGTTTCCTAAACTCATACTATGCAAAATCAGTTATTAGTAAACAGAGAATAATTTATCAGTCTTGATATGTTGTTGGTAAATGTATGTGTCATTGGGAAATTAGTCATATGAGTATATGCTCTTATGTTTCATTTTGTATGATTTTAGATGTCACATCTTTTAACCAATTATTGGCAAAACAATCCTGACAGGGAAAAACATTTCTCCATTCATTTCAATTTTAAGATTATACTAAAAGTAGAATAAATTATAAATGGCAATTTATATACTTGTGTCTTCTTAATACCTAATTTCAGTGTACAGATTTGAGTCCGTGTTATTCCCTTTTTCTCTCACCTGCCATTGTAAAGAATAATAGATTTTACAAGTTGAGCCTAAACTTTCCATTTGAGAGCATACAATAACTTCACTTCTTAATTATGTCTTCTTAGTTTTTTTTTTCTTTTTTACTTGGGTCAAATACATACATATAGATAGATTATGATATAGTTTGCTCAAAGTGCAGTAACTAATACATCTTTCTATAAGTTTACTCTGCTGTGTAGTTATAAAGCCTCAGAATGAAATGAATTTGCTAATTCTTGCCTCACCTTGTTTCTTGTGCCCAATTTTCTCCGGTTTTGAGGGGGGCTTCATACATACCATGCTGGGATCAGCTATTCATTTTTCTAATTTGAGATTTCTTTCATTTCCTGAGTCTGTTTTTCAAAAAAAGGAAATATCATTATTTAAAAATAACTGTAGTCAAGATAGTTTTGATACATTTTTTAACACTGTCAGAATTAACTATGGTCTGCATCATAAATAGTTTGCCTTTCATATTAGGATGAGGTTATTAGAGAATTAATATGTAGTAAGGCAAGAAATGTTGTAGTTTGGATCTTAAATATGTCATAAAGGCCCCTGTGCTTAAAGTTTGGTTGCCAGTTTGTGATACTATTGGAACTTTTAGGGGCAAGGGCCTAGTGTAAAGAAATTAAGTCATTTGGCTGTGTCCTGGAGAGGTATATCGGCTTCCTGTCTTCCATGAACTGAGCAGCCTTGCACATCCATACAGCACCTGCTGTAACATTCTGTCTCTCCACGGCCTCAAATGCAATAAGCCAACAATATTCAAATTCCCTCAAGAACTGCAAGCTAAAGTAAATATTTCCTCTGCATAAATTGAGTGTCATGGGTACTTGGTCACAGTGATGGAAAGCTAACCCAGGAAACATAACAGGGACGTTTTTACTCAAATGTGTTATGCCTCCCCTTAATACCTGTAATACCTTAGATGTAAAAAACTTACCTAGTGTTTCTTTTTCTTTTTATTGCACTTAAAAGGAACAGTTTGCGAGTTCTAACGTGTACTCAGATTTCTTTAGCACAAACCTCATTTCATTAACAGAATGCTACGGATGACTGAATGTAGACCTAACTCTTGCACATGCTACTTGTCATGACCTTCCAGATGAGTCTTTAATAACCCAATTAGTGGCTAAGTGTTATGTCAAGTGAGGGCATGTGTGTGAAGAGAGAAAAACTCTATTATTTTATTACAAAAACAGAAATTATGTCATGTTCATCAACACAGTTTAGATAATGGCTAAATATAGTAATTTGCATTTTGAGTCACAATTCACTTGGAAAAAATATCAGAGTTCTTAACTGTTTTATTTTTCTGCCTTGTGTACATTAACATATTGAGTTTTTAGTCAAATGTGGGTGTATGCTTATTGTTTGGAATTTCCAGTGATCTTTATATTTGAAAATTTCTGGAAGCTTAATAGCAGATTATCTGATCTTTACAACCTAAGCTTTCACCAGCAGTTTCATAGTCTTTAATGCTCTGCATTATATCCTTTTTGGATGGAAATACCTATGAGTTGTTCCTTTTCCCCCACACTAACTAGGTATTATTCACTAAAAGACAGCATACTGTCCATTAGGGTTTGGGTCTAGCTGTTTCCCCAAAGCCTCCTGTGGTCATAGACTGTTTGGAAGAGGCTGGATCTACAGTGTGCCGTTGACTCCTGGTGGAGGTAGGTCCAACAGCACTCGGATTAAGGGCCCTAGTGCTGCTCACCCTAAGTAATCTGAATAAGATAAAGGGGCACAAAGATGCTATTAGATTCTCTTGTATCTTGGCTGCCTTGTGGGCACCATGTGATTTCTCCTCTGTGATGCCTGTGTGCCATTCTTGCCTAGAAACCAGTTGATTATGGACTCAAATCTCTACAAATCTCTATAAACCCTTTCCCCTCTAACTTCAAGTATCAGATAGTTTTGATTCAGCGTTGAGAGAAAAGTTAGTAACACACTACATTTTATAAAAACTCTTCTCAGTCGTTATCAAAAACCAAGGCTCTGAGAGTTAAGGGCATTAACTTGTGACTCATCACTTGTGCTTTTTCTAAGGGGAAATTTCTTTCTGAGTCCTAACATTTTCCTCTACAACATAGGATTCTAACCAATTCTCTTGTAATCTTAGTGCCTGTGATTGATATCATCATGATTTATGATATTTTACACTGGCAGTGAAATTTCTGCTTGTTTGGAAAATGACACCTGCTGGTGCCTTTTCTCAGTACATTTTTATTTCACTGTTTTTGTCACCCAATTGCCATTTAGCATAAAGCTACTAAATGAGATTTCATAATTTGAAACTTCTTGAATCTGCTGGTGTAGCTGATGGATAAATGATACTAGGGAGAATTTCTGCTTTGAATCCAATAATACCACAGTGGGAAATAAGAGAATTGACATTATCAAAGAAATGAGGGAGAGAAAGGTTTAAAGAACTGATTTTTGAGTCAAAATTCTTTCAACATAGAGTGAGGAGGATAACAGAAATGCCTAAGGTAAACAAAATGTAACAATGGTAGATATTTTTCCTGCTAAGATATTATGTTCACATGTCCTGGGAATATATTTTTTTAACTTACTGAAATAAGCCAGCTTCTTGTTTCTTTTTCAGATTCAAAAGTGTCCTCTGTATTTAAGACAAATCAAACCAAAGGCATAAATGCAGCAGACAACTAAGCACGTAAAAGTAGCTGATTAGGGAAGACAAAGAAATAGACAAACACATTCTTTAAGAAGATATCATGAGTGGATTTTCTATGTGAATAAGATGTAGAGGAAAATTCACCATGTTTTATGTTTTATTAAATGTTAAACCTGGTTGTAGTCCACATGTCCTAGAATAGCACATCCCAGCGAACTGTGAAATCCTCAGAAACAGAAGCAATTATGCAAATGCACACTCTTACATTTAATGATTGAGTCGCTTAGCAGGAAGAATTTTATTAGGCATCTTCATCATGCTATGAACAAAAAAGTGCACATATACAAATTAAGCAGCGATCACTACACAGTCTGATTTTAGGGGGCCACTGCTGGATATTCAGTTCACCTTTGATGGAGGGATCTTTCGTGGCACGTAGCTGAACAACTATCATCAATGTATAGTGTTATTTATCTGGATATTTTTTCTACTAGAAGAGGAATGTGGAAAATCCACTTTAGACAACAGAAAATTTTCTTAATTGCTGACAAACAGCTGAAAAGTTTCACAGTAGTTCCTCTGCCTGCTTCCCAAGCCCAAGGCCCTGAGTTCAATCCTTAGTACCAAAGAACAAATTTTAAGAAAAGGCTATTCGTTACACTATGTAAATCCTAACCCGATAAAAATCAGTCATGGGCCAGTGCGACTCTCTCTGGTGCAGTTGTGGAAGAACCTCACGTATGTTAAACACAACAGGAAGTTACAAATCTCTGAGAAAACAATGGGTTAGGAGAGGTGTGAACAACAGGACTATTTGTCTACGATGTAAACTCCCTGATTATTGGCAGGTACTGGCATCACCAAGACAGACACAGCTCACATTGTGTGATACAGTGCTTTGTTCGCATGGAGAAGAGAGAGCAGCTTCTTCCTCAAGAGTGACTGGCACTTGCCCAAGGCCCCCAGGGCTTTACTTCCCTCTCACAGACAGACCGGTGTCTGGTTCACATCCCTCTTGTGCTGTGGGCGAAGGACCGTGTCCACATCCTGCTATAAGCAGAGCAGTGGGAGTGAGCGGGCATCTTGTGATATACACATGTTAGAACACAGGAAGGAGCGCTCATCAAGCCTGCGCCGAGAGCAGTTCTCCCAGATACGCCCAGCATGCTGTGTGGGCCTCCTGTGTCTTGATTAGAAAATGTTTCCAGCCAAAGCTAATCGTATGCCACCGTGCGAAGGGCAAGAGGCTGCTTAGGACTATTCTTCTCTAATGAAAGACAGTCTTCACCCAGGATTTTTAAGGGAACCACGGGCCAGGATGGCAGATGCTTTCCGTCACCGGGGGGGGGGGGGGGGGGGGGGGGGGGGGGGGGGGGGGGGGGGGGTGGCCGAGGGAGAGAGGGAGGGCGCAGTGAGGCACGCTTTGTCCTTCCCACCTCAGGGCCCTGGGAACATCAGCTCTGCTCCTCACCACATCAGGGCGGGGCGGGGGCAGAGCTGCTCCAGAGCCCCCGGGGTTCACTGTATTTTCACGGGGGAGCACAGGCAGCTGGCAAACAGGCAGGGGGCATCAGGGAGAGAAGGGGCCGGGAGAGTTTTCTAGAACCACACGGCCATTCGTAGAACACGCCGTAGCAAAGTGAGTAACAGCCACTTGTGCGGTGTCTGCTGTGAGAACTGAGGGTCCCTGTAAATCTCCCGGCATGACACAAACGGACGCTGAGGCCGTCCCTCTGCTCGGTCCACCGTAGCCGGCAAGAACATGCCCCAGGGAGGATAGAAAGTCATTTTCCACTAGGTCGCTCGGGCCTCCGTACACATGGGTTCGGCCAGTAATGAATTGGAAATGATCAGAAAAAAAAAAACAACAACATGTCTATTCTACACAGGTACACACGTTCTTCTCATCATTATTCCACAGCATATCAATTCTTTTTAAAATTGAATTCTTTATTGGTACCTTTCATATACAACTCACAATCACACACAACACTGGAGAATTTGTACCAGTATATGACACAAGTTAATTCTCATTTTTACCCACAGCCCTACCCATGCACAACCCAGCACCCCTTATATACGTGCTCCTTTATTTTCTTTCAGAATCATATTAATTTTTCCCCTCATTACATTCCCACATCAAATTCCCTTTGGATATTTCCTAATTTACAAAAACTATCATACATTCTAGAACTCATTTACATCTACAGGTTTTCATACCAAAGAGAAGATCTGGTATTTGCATATCTGTGATCTCTTTATTTCACTTCTTAGTGTGCCCTCCAGGAGTATCCATTTGCACATAAATGAATGAATCTTGTCATTCTTTATGGCAGAGTAATACTCCATTTTATTAAAAAAAAACACCACATCTTCTTTATCCAGTCTCCAGTTGATGGGCATTTGGGTTGTTTGCAAGACTGGGATATCACAAACTGAGCTGCTATGAACAACGGTGGACAAATGTCTTTCCAATGTGATTTTTAAAATTCCTTTGAGTATATTCCTAGCAGGGGAATAGCAGGGTCAAATGGGACCTCTAGTCCTAGTTTTCTGAGGAATCTCCACACAGATCTCCACATGGTTGCACAAGTCTACAATCCTACCAACAGTGGAGAAGGGTTCCTTTCTCCCCACAGCCTCGCCAGCATTTATGGTTGGTTGATTTTACAATAGCGGCCATTCTTTGTGAACATATCAATCCTTTAATAGTATTGTATGGTTTAACAGCAGAATAGAGATCATACACCCCAGAATCTGTGAAAGTGAAGATAGACCTAGAGACATTGTCTAATAGGAAGCAACATGGAGAACAAAGATCCACAGAACAATAACAAGAATTTGAACACATGACCCACATTCTAGTATGTTTTAAATGTTAGAAGATTCTGGGAGCAAGTCACCTCATCTGAAATAATGTCAGAATTCATTCTCTAGACTTCTAAAGGCAGAAAAGCTCATCTAACAAAAAAGATGTATCAGAATAGTTACCATTTCTGGCAGGATGGCCAAGTCTTGGCTGGGAAGTAGGAGAGAAGAGGTTTCTGAAATAATGACAATGCTCCATATCTTTTTTTTTTTTTTTTTTTAGACAGGGTCTTGCTTTGTAGTTCAGGCTGGCCCTCAGCTCACTATGTAGCCCAGGCAAGCCTGGAACTCAGCAATCCTCCTGCCTCTGCCTCCTGAATGCTGAGATTACAGTCATGAGTCACCACACCCAAGATCATATCATTGTGTGTGGTTACCAGGATCGAACCAGGGACCTTGCATTTGCCAGGCAGGCAGTGGAACCACTGAGCTAAATCTCTCGCCCAGTGCTCCATATCCTGATGGGGATTTCTTCTCACCCAGATGTAAACGTTTGTCAAAGTTTAGCAAATATACAATTAGAATTTATTCCAAACATTTTTTAGATTGCACATTAACATAAAATCTGAAAAAAATCACACAATATTCTAGGGAGTGATTGATTAATTTAGAAGTGCACTGACAGCTGCACTGACCTTTGAAATAACTCTGTAGATTCAGGAATATATAGAGGAATAAATAAAGAAAGTGAATATTGGTGATTGAATATAGGTTTGGATATATGGGATATGTGCTGTAAATTCTTACAACTGTTGTATATTTATAATTTCTTATAATTTGAGAGAGGGGGAGAGAGAGAGACAGAGAGAGACAGAGACAGAAAGAGAGACAGAGAGGGAAATCACAGTTAGGGGTAGATTTAAACTACATGCATATACTCCATTATACATCATACAGTAGCATGGAGGAAATAGATGCAAATTTTCCAGTGGTGCTTACGCCAGAGAGTGAGAGGCTAGAGAAGAAAAAGGGGGAAAACTCACTTTCTTTTAGATATGTAGGAAATGGCCAATGAGTCATTGTGGTCTCACAAGTCTGCATGTGAGGTCTGAAGTAATAAGTGGTATTTTGAGTGTCAATGGGGTATAATTCTCAAAAAGAGAACCAGTACCCACCAGACTACCATGGCACAGCTGGGAAAGGAAGGTTGGTCTGCATTAGCCACAAAACTACTGACTAGCACAGTGCAAAACTATTGGTTACTAACTCTATGTTTCAGGGAACAGCTACCTCTGTAAGGATACACTTCTGATATGTCATGCAAACATTTAAAGTTCTGAGCTGTATGTCAATGGATTCGCTGATATGATCAGATACCGGTATAAAATTTTGTGTGCTATGGAACTTTGGTAGCACTGAACTGCCTGGATTTAAATGCCTTTACATATAGAAAGAGAGAGGCAGGATTGCATTCTTAAAAAAAAAAAATAGATGCATCATGTTCTAGGGAGGTATTAGAACAGATGACCTGGAGAAGTTTTGGAGATTATCATTTTCTAATGTTAGCTCTGTAACATATTCATGTCTGGACTCTGGGCAAATTGCTCCACACGCATGTCTCTTTATCTATAAAATGGGCAAATTCTCAGTCTAGTTGTGACAATTAAACAAGAGGTGTAACTGAGTTGTAGTTTAGCTGTCATCAAAATGTGTCCTCAACAAACAGTTTTGCTTGTACAAAGTTTAATGTGAGTTTTCCTCTGCGAATAGTTTTCACAGATCATCTAAAAGTCTTATCAGCCTTTAACCCAAGCAAGATCCGGCCATGCCTCGGAGAGATCAGTGAGCACTTGCCATTAGCAGTTCGTTAGGTATAATTTTTCTCCTGTTCACTATAAGGGGAGCCCTTGTTCTGATTCACCTGACAACTGTCAAACTCCCTGAGAGAGGCTTGTTAAACAATCAGCCAAATGGAGTATTTTTTCAGTTCCAGCTTCAAATACACCCCACAAGCATTTATTCGAAAAGGACGTCAAAGCTCTGTTTAATACTTACTGTCACTCGGGTTCCAGAGCAATCTTCTTGCCAAAACTAACTCAGATTGTCCAAACTCTTACCCTGGTCCTCACCTATTTCCTTCTTTTTTCATTTTTCTTCTACATTTTTCTTAACAGTGTAGAAATGTGCAAACCCTCTTAGAAATGGTGGACCTTATGCCATAGTTCTTAAATTATTTTTATTTTTTCTCTTAGTGTTAAGAGACCGCTGATTAGAAATTGACAGCTAGGCACTGCGAGCCAAGAATTTGTATCCTTGCATTTCAGGTCTTGTTTTTGAGAAGCAAAGGAGGACTTTAATCTATTGCTCCTTCTCATTGAATTTAATGATCTCTACACCCATCTTGAACAGCAGACCTATTGTGATCATGCCCTGAAAACAGATATTCTGTCTCTAAACTGACACTTTTAGGCAAGATATTAAGGTCACACTTACATTTTCTTCTTGCTGCTAAGCAGCATTTTAAGTCCCAGGACATAATATGCATTGACTTGAAAATTCACATTATTTTCACTAGGAAATACTGATTTTGTTTTGCTTGCACACTATAATGAGCTTGTTTTGCTCATTTCAAAATAAAAAGAAAACATGATACAATAAGGGAAAGTTAGGGCCCAAACTATTACACATTTTAACTCATTAGATTCTTAAATATTAAATACCCCACACTTTGAGTTAGACTAGAAATGTGTAGAGAAGAAAGGAAGAAAAGAAAGAAGGAAAGTAGGAAACTGTTAAGATTAATTAGGCTAAATCATTTTTGATCTGGTTTATCATATAACAGACTAGAAATTGTTTTGTAACATTTGTGTTACTCAAGTATATATTTAAATTAGCTATCAAATTATACTAGTATTTATTTATGCAGATGCTGTCAGTCAAAATTTCACTACACTCTCAGAGTAGGCAAAAAAAGTAACAATCACACATCCAAACGTAAAGCTAGGTGTGTAAAGTAATTAATAATCATGCCTTTTCAATTAAAATAGTTTTATTTTCTAGGGGATATAGAATACCTAGGTGACATATACCAATTCAAGAAGAATTTGTCCTGACCACATACCCCAAAGTTGAAGAGGCACATTTAGTATTGAAAAGAAAACCAAAATTGAGAGTTTGAACAAAATCAGAATAATTAGCTATTCTTTGCAATTAGATTTACAATTTCTGCTTGGCTGAAGATTAAAAAATTCAGCTCTCAATGGCAGGAGGTGTGGTATTTCCTACAAAGGATAATCAGAGAAGGTAGGAGCAGCATGGTGGAAACCCTGGATAAAGACAAATATTTATTCCTTTATGGTAGAGTAATGGGAACTAAAGAATGTGTTTTCTTTTCTTATGTTGAATCAGGATATCTGGATGGAACATTTAAACATTAATAGGCTGAATTCACATGATTCTGAAGTTGGGCTCTAAATAATACCTAAAAGGCTGTCGCTCAATCTGCTGTGTCTGATGCAAAACCCAATATAAGGGTATCTTGCCAAATAAGGAACACTATAAAATGTTTACTTTTTTTGTTTGTTTGCTTTTTGAGACAGGGTCTCACTTTGTAGTTCAGGCTGCCCCTCAGCTCACTATGGAGCCCAGGCAAGCCGCTGCGAACTCAGCAATCCTCCTGCCTCTGCCT
>PVIC010037748.1:0-17912 GCA_004025085.1 Thryonomys swinderianus | reverse complement strand
CGTGGAGACACGCCCACCAACAATCAACACCGCATACCACAATGCCGGACGTGGTGGCTCACGCCTGTAATCCCAGCACTCGGGAGGCAGAGACAGGAGGATTGCTGAGTTCGCGGCGGCTTGCCTGGGCACCATAGTGAGCTCAGGGCCAGCCTGAACTACAAAGCGAGACCCTGTCTCAAAAAGCAAAAAAAAAAAGGAAACAAAGTGTGGGTATATAGGGTGGGGAGTGGTAGGGTGGGTAGGGGAAGGGGCAAAATGAGAATTAAATTATGTCATAAATTCTCTATGTGAAGTGAGATTGTGATGTGTATATATACTGTACCAATAAATTAAATTTTAAAAAATCAAAATAAGTGCAGCCTCATTTTATTTCATTTCTCACAGCTATGCCTGCCCTTTGCCTTTATCTCCATGTGACTCAGCTGGGGCTATTGGAAAGTAGGACGGTGTCAGACCAAACCCTCATGAAATGCATGTTCTATCACTTTATTGCCTTTTTTTTTTTTTGAGACAGGGTCTCGCTTTGCAGTTCAGGCTGGCCCTGAGCTCACTATGCAGCCCAGGCAAGCCTCTAACTCAGCAATCCTCCTGCCTCTGCCTCCCGAGTGCTGGGATTACAGGCGTGAGCCACCACGCCCGGCTTACTATTATTTTTTAATGTAGATAATTTTTGATCAACTGTATGGTACTTCTTGTTTTAAATTCATAATATCTTCTCTGTTGCTTTTCAGCAAGCATGTATTCCAGTTTGTCAAGTTCCATCCTCTGGTCTTTTGTTTCTGGCCTCCTTGAATATCACTTCTCTATGCCTTGGCCAATATACATTGCTTACAATACCCTGCATTTCTAACGGTCTCAGTACACAGCTTTTTTAGTATAAAATTATTTGATTTTTCATTTTTCTCTTTTTGGAGTGTGAGGGATGTATCCAGGAACTTACATGCTAGATAAGAACATGGCGACATCCCCACCTCTTATTTTTCTCTTTCCTTTGAACCTTGGCTCTATTCTATTAACTTGGATCTGTTTGCTTTTGTCCCTTTGCTTCACTTGGCCAAAAAGTCTGAAGGCAAAGAATGAAACTGTTGTATGAGAGGCTGTTGAAGGTGAGCTATTGTAGGAGGCAGAAAGGCTTGGATCAGACATACATTAATATGTCTGAGAATGCAGAGGGAAGAACAGATAAATATTGAAAGAGTTAATGCTTGGGCAGTGTTTGGAACACCGGACAATACAGATATGGTAAAAATGGAAAATGTATGTTTAATTTTCTTAAGAAAATCTCCTTCCTGGGGCCGGAGGGTTAGCTCAGTGGTTCCGGCGCCTGCCTCGCAAGTGCAAGGTCCTGAGTTCGATCCCCGGTAACCACATATAATGCTGGGAGTGGAGACACGCCCACCAACAATCAACACCGCATACCACAATGCCGGACTTGGTGGCTCACGCCTGTAATCCCAGCACTCGGAAGGCAGAGACAGGAGGATTGCTGAGTTCGCGGTGGCTTGCCTGGGCACCATAGTGAGCTCAGGGCCAGCCTGAACTACAAAGCGAGACCCTGTCTCAAAAAGCAAAAAAAAAAAAAAAAGAAAGAAAATCTCCTTTTTTGTGATTGCTTTTGAAGCCAAATCTTAATACGGAAAGATGAATTTGACTTTTGAATTTGCTTTTAAAACTTGTTTTTGTCTAAAATCAGTTTAGGTTTGAGTTGGTTAAAGTTTGGTCCACTATTTTTTCCCCTTGGAGGTGGGAAACACCCTGAATTTCTTTTGCTTGACTCAAATACCCACTCTGGTCATTCTAGATGTTTCTGAACTGGAAAAGTCTAGTTAGCCAGCCATTCTGAGTGTCTGATGGACAGTAGATCAAAGCTTTACCTTGGGCCGGAAGGTTAGCTCAGTGGTTCCAGCGCCTGCCTTGCAAGTGCAAGGTCCTGAGTTTGATCCCCAGCAACCACATACAATGCTGGGCATGGAGACTCATGCCCACCAGCAGTCAATACCACATACCACAGTGCGGGGCATGGTGGCTCACGCCTGTAATCCCAGCACTCAGGAGGCAGAGACAGGAAGATTATAGTGAGCTCAGAGCCAGCCTGAACTATCAAACAAACAAACAAACAAATAAACAAAAAACTTTTCCCCTGATATACTTTAATGTATAATTTTGGCTTGTCTTACAGCCAAGACCCTCTTGTTGATTACATATAAATAGGCACAGAAAAAAGGACACTAAATAAGAATAGAAAAGAATGACATCTCTTTGCTGGGTCAAGAGGTATGTGTACTAGAAGTTAAAAGAAGGTTTTACCGTATCAACCAGCATCTGCTGCTGGAGAAGAAGTTGCTGTTTCTGTTCCATGATCTGCCTCTGTAGAGTCTGTTTCTTTCCCATCAATTGCTGATTCAACAGTGATTGCTGGGAGTTCATGTAACCACTTACAGTGTTTGGATTTGAGCAGGGGCTGGGACTTGGATTGGAGCCTGTGTTCTGGCCTACCACAGAGTGTTGATCCTAAAAAAGAGAAAGGAGGGAGAATCTCCCATGAATTAAAAGGAAAAAAAATATAGTACAATGATCATAAACTTAGATTCCAAATATTTTCATTTATTAAGGATCAAATGTTAATAGGTTGGGGATCAGAAACTTGCTTTAGAAATGTAGAAGAGATAATTACATATCACAGCTACAAAGCTGGTGGAATAATGACATGGGGCACTGGGCAAATTCCCACAGAACTCTGATGGCAGAGCTTCTGCTTTCCAGAAGGTATTTATGAAAACTATTATAAATCATATAGAAAACATTTCAATTTCTCAGAAACAAATACATCATTGAGTACCAAGACTTTCCTTGTACATAAAGTTAGCATATATTATTGCCAATCTTACAATGAAGTTGCCACTTCAATTCATGTATTTTCAGGCTAACTAATCATTCTTGGTAAAAGCAATTTGCTTTGGCCAGTTTTCTGTGATAGAATGTCAGAGATGTCTGTGTATACAATCATTCTCCAACTTGGAAAGAACTTCACATTTCAGAGACTTGTTCATTTTTCTCCCTACTTAGTAATTCAAGAATCTCAGAATTATCCAGTGAAAGAACACCCAGCCCACAGAAAGGCCTTTGAGCTTGATATCCTCTATTTGGCAGTTATCTTGGAAGATAAGAAGTATACACACTACACATTGTGTACATACTTAGTTATGACAGTAAAAACAAAGCAGAAAGCATTGCTTAGAAGTTCACACTGTATATCAAATAACATTGGCTTTTGCTGAATTGTCATTCTAATATTCTATATTTTGAGCACTCTACCAGTTTTTAGACATAGACAGATCAAGATCCCACAGGACAGAAAGCTAAACTCAGTCAACTATTCTGATCAATTCCTGATGATATATTTAGGATTGAAGTGTACACTAGTGGGTTTATAAGAAATCTAGAATTCATAGTCCTTACCATAAAGAATTTGTCATTTAAGAAGGGAGATATACTTATTTGTATAAATAAAAGAAATTATAGTCAAATTTTAGTCTATATAAGCACAAAGTCCAAGACTCTTGGCTTTAATGATAGTTATCTGGGAAGCCAATTAATGCAGATGCCCTGGTTTTGCTCCAGAGATGCTGAGACCACAAATTAGACTACCTGCTTGATGGCTCTGATGCTCACTGTTCCAAGGAATGCACTTTGAGAAACACTGAAACAAGAAATTCCAACTCTCATTTCCCAAGTGAACTGTGAGTTTATGAGACAAAAAGAAAAGCAACTCTCATGATATCTGAAACACAGAAGGGGTAAGTACACTATTTTTAGAAATTCAATTTCTTTTTGTCCTATTTTCTTTAGTTATCTGATGTGCTTTTAAAAAAAAAAGTCACCAATTCAAAGCTTGTAGATGTAGAAAATCTGGCTTTGTTTTAGTAATTCCTGAGGCTACAGAGCTCACCAGCTGCCTTAAAAAGCAAAGAGATAGAAAATAATCCTGAAGATGATTCACTGAGACTTATCAGGAGGTGTGTAATGCTTAACAAATAGTAAATAATAGACAGCTGCTCATAATTATTAACACTATTTCAATATATAAGAGCAATAGTCTCTGTTTTGTTTCTTTTCTTGAAGAAAAGGAGACCGGCCTTATAGATTGCTACAAACCATACAGTGTCATTTCTAATATGCTCTCAGTTTATTTGCACGCTGTGAGGCACCCTTGGAGTTAGGGAACTGTCTTCATTCTTCTACTTGGAGGCGCCAGAACATAGGCTGTCATTTCGGTGTCTTTCTTTTACATTGGTTAAGGAACATCCCAGGTCTCTGATATTTTGTTCTTTGCTATGTTGACTGGTTTTAAGTATTCAATTACTTATCAATACAGCAAATAATACACAGCTACAACTACTATGACTTCGCTTCCTCTATGTAAAATAAAGGTAATTTTCTTACTGAAAAAATTATGAAAGCTAAAATCTAGATACGACCGTAATATATGATTCTTTTTCATACTTTAGTGGTAGCTATTAATATTTTTATTGTTGATTTCTTTTTGTATTCTTTACTATCCAGGAATATTCAGAGACAATTTTCCTCATTAAAAAGCTCAGATGGTACGGGTACCTGGAGTGTAAATGTGATGTTCTTAGTCCTTGTACATCTGAAACACAGAGTGGCTCTTATACTCTCCAGTTGGTCATAATTTTCACTACTTATTTTATTGTAACTAACCCTTTTCATCATTTATATTATTTATCTGGCTTATGTAGGCCTTTGAGTTTCACATCTTCTATTTGTCAGTTATCTTGGAAGATAAGATGTACATACACTACACACCACATACATACTTAGTTATGACAGTAAAAACAAAGCAGAACAATTTTCATTATGTGTTGTAATATACCTATGAGTATGTGTGTAACATACCTATGAGTACATTACTATTAAAACTCAGATCTATATACCCATGAATCCATTAATGCATTTGACAGATTTGATGAATGCTTAGTATGTATTAGGTAGTTTTCTATTTTCTAGAAACTAAAAAGGAATCCAAAATTAGAAAAAAAGAAAGAAAGAAAAGATATAGATTGTTTAATGTTGCCAGAATTGGTGAACTTCAAAATGATTTCCAGAGAGAGGTGGAATATCACCCTAAGATTTATAAAAAATCAGCATGCCAAGAAAATGTAGCTATGTCTGTTTCTCTCTCTAATCAAACAGATGGACTGTGCTAAATTTAGTTTCATTCCTTCACAATACCAAGAGCTATTCTAGGACCCTTTTCCCTAGAGTCCTAAGGGTTGTCCAAATCTGAAGCTAATGCTGGGGTGAAGGGAGGTTCCTTGGTATAGAGGAAGAAGTAAGAAATAAGCTCTCTTTTGGAATTTTGTAGACATTTTAACTGTGTAGCTTCTGGCCTGTGCATCTTACCACATCCTGTGCTGTATGCATTCTTTTAGTTCATGATTGAAATACTGTTTAGCTGCTGTCACATTCGTTTGCTCTTATGTTAGCTGTGAAACACAAAACATCTCCTTCACAGACTTGCCAAGATGTTGTGCAAACTTTAATACATAAAATATTTTGAAAGAAAAATATGCTCCAATGCATTGGCTCTGATTTCCATATTCAGCCTCCCTCTTTACTTCAAACTCAGCCATGTAGAACTTGGCATCACAGAAATTACCTGTTTGCCTTTCAAGACGTATTTTCTCCTGAAGGACATGTGAAAGTCATAGCAAAATAGTACATTGTTTTCTTGTGGATGACAACATGTATGTGACCATGAATTACTTAGGCTATTCTATTATTTCTATTGATGCAGAATTGTATTTGATAAACAGCTTCCCAGATAAATTGAATTACGCATTAGTTTGGCAATAAGTACCATCCATAGGACTGACTTAAATCATTAACTTACCTTTTATTTTATAGATTTTGGTCTAATTTCAGCTATAAAATTACAGTGTTTAATCTTAACCCACAAGATACGTTTCTGACCTTATATTGTAGAATTTAATATTAATTTACTTTTAATATATACTCATATTTTTTCAAATGTTTGTGCATATGTGTGAAGTTTTGCAGTATTAATTAAGTCACTAAAATAGAGCAATAAACCAGTGTTTAAAATTTCTTGATCCTGGCTTTTATATAGCACAGGACTGCAATACAAATGAAAGCATATATGTATTCTTTTAATAAATTCCACCGATAACCAACCTCAGTATTATGATCTCCATTTTATTTTTATTTGTTCAACAAATAACTGTTGAACATCTACTGTACATCATGCATTCTTCTAGGTTAAGAGTAAGGCAGAAAAAGCATTAGATGACTTCATGAACCTAAAACTAGCAAAACTTTATGAGTTTTAGAATCAGAATCTCTTAGTGGAATAAATCCTTTTTCCCAAAATACCACCCCCAGCAACCAAAAAGGGTTTGAGATTGTGCTTTCAGCCTGTCTTAGGCTATACACAAGTATTCTTGCACTTACTCCAAGGCCTCCTTTAAGAAGTCTTTTCTCTCTAAGGCATTGGTATTCACTTCTCTGTCTCAAGCCACTGTTAGTATTCAGTTATTTCCTTTATGTTACCTTCTGAGAATGCTTTAAAATTATTTCAAATCAGTAGTGAAGATCTTATGATAAATTCATATGTATGCTTTATAAAATTCTACATCCTTTTGGTTATTAATGGAGTTGCTACACCCTTCAAGAATTTTAAATTAGAACTACATATAGACATTAAACTGTCTATATAAAGCCTACATCCATCCATTTATATATATATATATATATATATATATATATATATATATATATATATATATATATATAAAATCTGTCTATCTCTCTATATAATCTATCTTATCTAGTCCAAATTCCAAAACAGGTCTTTTTTATCATATTCTTAAAGATCAATCACTTATATTACAGAAAATAATCCAGGTGTAATATTTGAAATGTTTTTCAGAATTTTTAAGCTATTATTCTTCTTACTTCTTTTTTTGAGACAGGGTCTCGCCTTGTAGTTCAGGCTGGCCCTCAGCTCACTATGTAGACAAGCAAGCCTTGAATTCAGCAATCCTCCTACCTCTGCCTTCCAAGTGCTGGGATTACAGGCAAGAGCCACCACGCCCGGCTTTAAGCTATTATTTTTTATAGCATCTGAATGAAAAAAATGGTAATATAGATCACACATGATAGATTCCAATCACCTATTTAAAAAAATCCAAAACAGGTATTACTTTAGTATAACTTATGTGTCAAACATTTTAATAGAGGCTAAGGAACCAAAATTATTTGTACACAGATTTTTCTGACAAGACTTTCATCTTCCAGAAGAGGACGTGGTTACACTCTGGATTGTGGGCAATCCTAGACCCCAGCAAACAATCAAAATCCCTTGCATGGGCCGGAGGGTTAGCTCAGTGGTTCCAGTGCCTGCCTTGCAAGTGCAAGGTCCTGAGTTCGATCCCCGGTAACCACATACAATGCTGGGCATGGAGACTCACGCCCACCAGCAATCAATACCGCATACCACAGTGCCGGGCGTGGTGGCTCACGCCTGTAATCCCAGCATTCGGGAGGCAGAGACAGGCGGATTGCTGAGTTCGAGGCTTGCCTGGGCTACATAGTGAGCTCAGGGCCAGCCTGAACTACAAAGCGAGACCCTGGCTCAAAAAAAAAAAAAAAAAAATCCCTTGCACGTGAAAAATTCTGCTGCTTATCTACACTTTTAAGTTTTACATCTGTGTTACTAATGGTCAGTTTGTTTCCTAGAATAATCTTAAATATATTAGGAGACCACTTGGTAAGCCATCCATAAAACCCAAAACTTTTAACTGGAGACAAAACATGTTCACGAATGATGGTGTGTGCATAGTTGACTTATGTTTTGTTTTTAATGTTCTAATGTATGAATAATCTGACAACAAATTCTCTTCCATGTTTGTTACTTCCATGGTTTACTATCTTGTCCATGGAATACCAGCAGACTCACTGAACCAGTAAAGTTGCAAACTATGTCTATAAACATGTTAGAAAATAAGGTGAACCCTTGAACTCTTTTAAATGGCACAACTTTTCCTCAGATGGCAACTTATTTGTCTCCCTGATGCTTAATATTTCTGTCAAAGGCAATTTGAAGACATTTTGGGAAAATGTTGAAATTTAAAATTTAAGAACAAATCTCATTATCTCAGCCCTGCCAACTAGTTCAGCTGATTTAAATTTTCTAAAATGAAAATTTAAAGAAAGTATGTATGAAGAAAATCTTGTAAATCTCAGTGACAAACAGTAGAGGAGAGACTTGGTTACTGAGTCTTCTTTTGAGACAGTGTCTCTGTTAATCATGGTCAATATGTGATATATCTTCTAAAAACATATTAACTAATAAAAATGCTGGAATCACCTCTCTCATTCTAATGCAATCCAAGCATTCTCTCTGCCATGACTGATTTCAGCAAATGGCAGAAGAGGTTCAATTAGACTTTGTCGTAAGGCAGCCAACAAAAATGTCTCTGATTTCATGTAAGTGTATTGAAGCATTATGACTCATTGAGGGCTGGAGATTTAGCTCGGTGGTTCCAGCCCCTGCCTAGCAATTGCAAGGTCCTAAATTCAATCCCAGTAACCACATACAACAATCCTGGGTGTGGTGACTCATGCTCACCAGCAGTCAGTACCACATACCACAATGCCAGGTGTAATGGCTCACACCTGTAATCCCAGCACTTGAGGGGCAGAGGCAGGAGGATTGCTGAGTTCTAGGCTTGCCTGTACTACATAATGAGCTCACACCCAGCCTGAATTACAAAGTGAGACCCTGTCTTAAAAACAAAAAACCCCACCTCACTGAATTTACTCCATCTTACTGTTAAAACAATGATATAGTAACATTCGGAAAGGGGCCAAAGTTATTATTGGGTAGGTATTGTTCTCTTACTATTAAAATATCTTGAAAACTATGCTATTTTACGCCTCTTGGTAAAATAGGTCTTAGTTTTCTTCTTTAGAAGGGGGTTTTAAACGATTTCTTCCCCCTCAAGAAGTAACGTAAGTTACTTGAGATCCATGAGAGTATTCTGGTGTGCGATGACTGCCCTTTCTTTTTCTTGGCTTCCAGAGCTAGGCAATGGCAATTTGCAAAACAAATTCAAGATAAAGTACCCAGCTGGGCAAGTCTGTACAGTAGATCTCACAAAGTGGTTTGCTAGTCAATCAATCTTTCTGTTCTCTTTCTCCCTTCTTTCTTTCCTTTTTTTTCTTTTTTCTTTTTTTCTGTTTCAATGAACTAACTGCTCAACTGTTTCTCCAGGGTATTTAGCTTCCAAGCTGTCTGCTAATAAAGCCCTTTATTTATCTTTTGCCTGAGAAACAAGTTGCCCCTTTTCAGGTTCCCTCCAAGCTGACAGGCCTACTCACTTCAAGTTATTTATTCACGGCATGGACACTGAGATAGTTATGGGTAGCTAATAATTGGACAGTCCTTATTTGACACAACAACAACAGCAACACAGCAACAACGAAGAAAACAAAGCAGTTTATCAGGAAATCATCCAGAAAGCAGCTTGTAAACAAAGGACTGAGGAATAGAACTCTGCAGCCTCAGGTCACCAGACTTTCCGTCTCTATTTCTAGGAGCAGCAGACAATGGTATGATGCGCAAAGCCTGCCTGTTACTTTCTTTGGTAAACACAATTTTAATTGGAACACAGTTGTACACATTCATTTACATATTGTCTGTGGCTGCCGTCACACTACAATTAACAGACTTGAATATGCACACAGACCTTTTGGCTCACAAAACCTGAAATGTTAGCTATTTGGCTTTTTACAAGAAAAGTTTGTTGATCTTTGCTCTACTTAATTATACTTGCCAAATAATGCTAGATACATTGATCTTTCACATTAAGTTGGAAAAATACCTGAGAGAATGTACCTAATGATTCTTGGAAGTAAATAGCAAATTGGGATTGAGAAATATTTATCAGGAGGTCTGCTCACAATAGCTCTTCTCTTCAGCGGCAAAATAATGAGAATTGAAAAGATAGTTTCAGATCCTTTATCCAACTTCATTTTGTAGATGAAGGCATAGCCCCAAAAGATGAAGGAACTGACTTGTACAAGTTCACACACAATTCTTGAAAATATAATAAGAAGAAATAAACAGAAAAAAATCTGTTGTTTTGGAAGAATTGTAGCTTGTCTGATATAGATCAGGCTCTTTGAGGGCAAAGGAGTGTGATGATATATTAAAAAGGCAAGTTTGAAAACATTGAAGAATGCATTTGATTTGATATGTTTCTTTGTCTTTTACAATTATGAGAGTTAGCTGCTTTTTCCTTTTATTTAGAAGGGCATTTTGTGTTCACTTGCTCAGCAGTGAAATCTCGATCATATGTTTATCATTTGTTTGCTCCAAATGATTAGAATAAGTTTTGTGTTTTTTATATAGTTCACACTTCAGAAGTTACCTAATTTTTAAGTCACCAGGACACTGCATCTATTCTTAGCCTCTGGGGTGGACACTTAATTTTGGGTTGGCAAAGAGACCAGTTGCATGAGTTAAGAAGCAGCATTGGATGGGAATGTGGCCAGGAACAAAACATCAGTGGGTTAGGGTGGAGTGGGAAGAGTTTGGTAACTCAGGGGAAAGAATGAGGAATTTTTCTGAAAAGGGAAATTTTTCAAGTTTAGAAGGGCTCTTTGTGACAGACTTAAAATTTCTGTCCTGTAAGATTCCTTTAACTTTCTGTCTTTGGAGCACCATTTTCAAATTTTTCCTTGACCTTGGTAAGTTTTGAGGATTTCACAAAGCTAGAGGCTCTGCTTCTCCTCTCATTTGCATGAACACAAATACAACTGTCAACTTTGTACATTATTTTAAGGAATTTACAAGTTCTCTATACCTCTACAGACCATCTATAAACCTTAGATTGAGAACTCTGCCACTTACTCATCCAAACTTGCTCTACTTAGTTATGCCAGCCAGATAATGCTAGATAATGCAGGAAATAAAATGTTTATCCCCTTGGATATATCTTCTACTTACACTCTCAGATTAAAACCACCCATGGCTCCTTATTCCTTAGATATCAAGTCTCAACTACTGGGAATGGTGTCTAAAACACTTTGGGATTTGATCACTCTACATTTTTTTTTAAATCAACACATCTCTTTCACATTTTAAACCATAAGACATGAAACTAATTCTCAGAGATTTCATATATGTTCATATCCTCTCTGGCTTGCACACTCTTCCTCTCTTCTCCCTACCAGATCAACATTAATTCTATGATCTGTCTCATGTCAGTTTTTCAGGAAGACTCTGACTTCCAAACAGTGAGTTAAGCACATCTCTTCTGTGCTTCCATAACACCATGGCCTGTTTCCTTGGGAGGTATTTGGCAAAATTGCTTGTTTAAGTATATATCTCTCTCAGTTTATGGGGTTAGAGGGTTTAGGACATGTTCCCTGTGGTATTCCCAGGGTACAGTGGCCTCTCCAAAAATGTTTTTTGAATAAATGAATGAATGAAAAAGCACTATGAAGCACAAAATAAGGAAAGAACTTTCTATAGTGAGGCATGTAGTATGAAAATGGTGGCTCTTTTTAAAAGCAACCAGAAAACCAGAATAGAAGAGAAAGGAAGGAGTTGAACAACATTGTGAAATCCAGTGTTCTATCTAATTGGTTTGTCATTTTAAAATGGCCTTTGGAATAAAGGATGCTTTAGGAAAGAGGGGTTAATGGTCAAAGGTGATGGAGATCATGACAGTGATGTATATGTGTTAGAAAGCTGGAAGAAAGCATGCCGAAGAAGTATAATTTCTACTAAAAGTTACTGTTTGGGAGTTATGATGCCAAGCCACATGTTGAAAGCTTGACATTGTTATTTCATCTAATTCTTATAATTTGTCTTTTCATTATTCACCTTTTAAGTCTGAGGAGATAAAGCTTGAAAAACTTGTATATTTTAAAAGCAGATGTGCCTTTAAAATGCAAAATACCTTAGAAGTGACTGAGTTTAACAAAACAAGTAATAGTCAAGGTGTTAAAAAATAAATCTCTCTTGCCGGGCATGGTGGCTCACGCCTGTAATCCCAGCACTTGGGAGGCAGAGGCAGGAGGATTGCTGAGTTCAAGGCTTGCCTGGGCTCCATAGTGAGCTCAGGGCCAGCCTGAACTACAAAGCAAGACCCTGTCTCAAAAAAAAAAAAAAATCCCTCTGTTCTAAGAGATATTTGAATCTGTAGGCAGCTCTAGGTAAAAGTAAATTCTAGGTTCAAACATACCTGAGTTTAAATTCAAACTCTGTTTTTCCTCAAGTTGTATAGAGACAATAATACTTCTGAATGAAGTTAGCTCTCTCTCTCTCTCTCAAGACATTATACTTTCCAAGCAGTTGCAGTGCTGCTGAGGTACATGCCTGCAATCCTGAAGTTAATTTTTAAGTGAAGGGCTTTGTACAGTGGTATCTGGGATGCAATAGACTCAAAACAATTATTTTTATGCTTGCTTACATTAATCTGAACATCATATATAGTATGTCATATATATAATATACAAATACATGGCATGTATTTATGGCAATGGGATAAATAATATATAATTTCTAATTTTTATCTAGTGTAGGTAGGATGGGGTTATAATAATACTAGAAATGAACCAATAAGCAATAATTATGTGAAATTGCTTTCAGTAACTTAACCATAACAATAATTAAGTATTATAACCACTGTTTCTACTAATTAAAACAAAACTGGGAGATAGTGCTTAAGGGTAAATTTTTGTTTTGTTGACTTTATTACATGAATTGTATTTATATTAATCTCTTATTTTCTTCTTGATTTATATTTTCTCTTTAAAAAATGTTCAAGTGGTTATGCTAGTACTAAGCGATAGATTTAGACAAAAAAAAAATTTTTTTTTGAGGCAGGGTCTCGCTTTGTAGTTCAGGCTGGCCCTGAACTCACTATGTAGTCCAGGCAAGCCTCGAACTCAGCAGTCCTCCTGTCTCTGCCTCCTGAGTGCTGGGATTACAGGCGTGAGCCACCATGCCCGGCACTGTGGTATGTGATATTGATTGTTGGTGGGCGTGAGTCTCCACTCCCAGCATTGTATGTGGTTACCGGGGATCGGGGATCAAACTCAGAGAGTAAAGACAGAATAAATATTTCCACTCTCAACAGAAGCCTTTTTAAGGGATAGGTATTTTTTTAGCCTATGTTAGGTCTGAATTTTAAAGTATTGTCAAATTATACATGAAACAAATCTAGAATTTCAAAGAATCAATTTACAAAGATGGCTTGTAGCATCTTGAAAAAACATAAAATGTTCTGGTTTGGAGTAAAAATCCCAGTACTTTGGACTTTAGAATTTCATCTTTTTTTTTTTTTTTGAGACAGGGTCTCGCTTTGTAGTTCAGGCTGGCCCTGAGCTCACTATGGTGCTTAGGCAAGCCTCCAACTCAGCAATCCTCCTGTCTCTGCCTCCCGAGTGCTGGGATTACAGGCGTGAGCCACCACGCCCGGCATTGTGGTAGGCGGTGTTGATTATTGGTGGGCGTGAGTCTTCACGCCCAGCATTATATGTGGTTACCGGGGATCAAACTCAGGATCTTGCGCTTGTGAGGCAGGCGCCGGAACCACTGAGATAACCCTCCAGCCCTAGAATTTCATCTTGAAGAAAATTATATTGATTAATATTCAGAGACATTCTACATAATTTTTGGGAGAGTCATTTCACAATTAAATTATGACTAGAGCTGTATCAGGTCTAATTTTCTTGCCTGCAGGCCAGCTATGACAGGCCAAAATATAACTCCATGCTCAAGGACAAGATTACATCAGCTGAAGACATCCTAGTTCTTTGAGAATGGAGTAGTATTCAGAAAGAGAAATATTTTACCTGGAGAGGGACAAATTCCTAATGAGCCTAATTTATCTTGCTGACTTTTGTAAGAATGGTTTTGCTCATTTTACAATTTTAATCAACAAAGGCTCCTTACTGACCTAAGATCCTCATTAGTATAAGATCCTCATTTTCATAGGAATATCACCATCCTATGAGTCATCTGATATGTCCTCTGAGGATAAGATGTTCCTTAGTTAGGATTAGTGCCACCCTCTGGATCCTCTGATACTCCCTGTGAACCCAATAAATAGTGGCAAATTTGGAGTGCCTTTGTCTATGGTGTCTAGAACAGCACTGATTGAAACCCAAGTCCCAGCCTTTTCCTCTAAGTCTCATTTCCTGTCTTTATTCTCTTGTTAGCCTTGTGCTGTTGTAGCACAACAGACTAGGTAGGGCCTATTGCAAGGGTTCTGGTAATGTTCTTCTTCCTATTTCCTATAAATTAATTTTAGTTTCCTGTATATATTTCTAATAGTTTAAGGACTACATAATAATGCCTTTTCATAAATTACTATAACTTAAATAAAATCATGTAAGTAAAATACATGGCATAATCTTTGGTTCATAAGTGGTGTTTTCTATGATTTGAATAATGGTGTTTAATAGAAAATTTATATTTCTACTTAATGGTTGTATCATCATGGTTGTATTAAGATGTGGGGCCATTAAGATGTGAATAACCATGAGGAGTACACTTCATGAATGAGATTAGGTACCTTTACAAAATTAGGGAAGAGCAATTCTGGTCCTTTTTGCCTTTCATATTTTGTCACATGAGGTTGTTATCATGAGAAGAAGCCACTGATGGAACACACCTCACTTCATGCTCATACCTTGATCTTGGACTTCTCAGGCTCCAGTACTATAAGGAGTAAATTTTTTCTTCCTTATAAATAATCTGTTTTCAGATATGCTGCTGTTACAGCAGCATAAAAGGATTAAGTACTTGAAAAACACTTATTTTTTAACAATTATTTGCTCTCACAGTTTTTACTCATTCTTTTTTACCTTATACACAATGACATTCTTTTAGGCATCTTTTTAATTTTTCAACATTCTTTTAAAACCTTCTAGGCCTTATTTCTTGGCTTTAAACTTTGTATGTTTCTGAGAAAATTAGCCATAATAATCAGACAAAAGAAAGAAATAAAAGTAATAAAGATAAGAAAGGAAGAAGTTAAACTATCATTATATTCTGATGACATGTTACTCTACATAGAAAAGCCTGAAAACTCAACCAAAAGACTACTAGACTTAATTGCTAGATTTAGCAGCATAGCTGGATACAAGGTCAATGCTCAAAAATAGTCTTTGTATACATGAACAACAGACTCACTAGAGAGAAATTAGGGAGTCAGTTCCTTTCACAATAACATTCCCCAAAATAAAATATCTAGGAATCAATCTAACAAAGGTGGTAAAAGATCTCTACTCTTAGAACTACAGCACCTTGAAAAAAGAGATGGAAGAGATAGAAAGACATCCCTTGTTCCTGGGTAGGAAGAGCCAATATGGTCAAAATGGCCATACTGCCAAAACTATTATATAGATAGAATGCAATTTCAATTGAAATCCCAAGAGTGTATTTCACAGAGCTAGAGAAAATATTCCAAAAATTCATCTGAAACCAGAAGAAAATTAGAATAGCAAAAGCAGTTCTAGGCAATAAGGAGATGTCAAGGGGGTATTAAAATCTCTAACCTGAAACTATACTATGTACTGTGTTTTATACTGTGATAAAACCATCATGGTACTGGCAAGGAAAGAGATGCCAGGATCAATGGAACAGATTGGAAGGTCCACAAATAACTGCAGCATAGGAACTATCAGAAAGAATAAACAACTAGAATCTCATCTTATTAAAAAGTTTCACCACAGCAAGAAAAATAATAGAGAGTGAACTCACTCCACAAAGAATGGCTGCTATCACAAAATCAACCAACAATAAATGCTGGTGTGGCTATGGGGAGAAAGCAACTCTTCTCCACTGTTGGTAGGATTGCAGACTTGTGCAACCATTGTGGAGATCTGTGTGGAGATTTCTCAGAAAGCTAGGAATAAGGGTCCCATTTGACCCTGCTATCCCCCTGCTAGGAATATACCCAAAATAATTTTAAAAATCATATCGGAAAGACAGATGTATACCCTTGTTCCTAGCAGCTCAATTCGTGATAGCTCAATCTTGGAAAGAACCCAAATGCCCATCAACTGGAGACTGGATAAAGAAGATGTGCTTTTTTAATAAAATGGAGTATTATTCTGCCATAAAGAATGACAAGATTGAGTCATTTATGTGCAAATGGAAACACCTGGAGGACTCACTAATAAGTGAAATAAATAGATCACAGATAGGCAAATGCCGGATCTTTTCTTTGATATAAACACCTGTAGATGCAAATGAGCTCTAGAAAGTATGACAGTTTTTGTAGAATGGGAAGTTTCCAAAGGAAATTTGGTGTGGGAATGTAATGAGGGGAAGAAATAAATATGATTCAGAAAGAAAATAAAAGAGTATGTATAAAGGGGGTGGGGAGGTGTGGGTGGGTAGGGATATGGGTAAAAATGAGAATTAACTTGTGTCATATACTGGTACAGATTCCCAAATGTTATATGTGATTGTGAGATGTATATAAATTATACCAATAAAGAATTCAATTTAAAAAAAGAAAAAAGAGAGTGAAGATAACCTATGATATAGGAAATAAATTTTAGCAGCTTTTGCTCAGACAAAGGGCTACCATCTAGAATATATATAGATATAGATATAGATATAGATATGAACTTAAAAAATCAGTTCCCCCAAGTTTAAAGACCCAGTTCAAAAATGGGCATCTGAAATGAACAGAGGCAGAAGTAAAAGCAGCCAAGAAGCATATGAAGAAATGTTCAACATCACTGGTCATTCAAGAGATGCAGTTGAAAACAACACTGAGATTTCATCTCACTCCACAAAGAATGGCTGCTATTTTGAAATTAACCAATAATAAATGCTGGTGAGGCTGCGGGGAGAAAGGAACCCTTCTCCACAGTTGGTGAGATTGTAGACTTGTGCAACCATTGTGGAGATCAGTGTGGAGATTCCTCAGAAAACTAGGATTAGAGGTCCTATTTGCCCCTGCTATTCCCTACTAGGAATACACTTGAAGGAATTAAGAGAATCATATCATAAAGACATATGTGCACCCATGTTCATAGCAGCTCAGACACCCATCCACTAGGTTCATAACAACTCAGACACCCATCCACTAGGGACTGGATAAAGAAGTTGTTTGCTTGTTTTTAAAAAATAAAATGGAGTATTACTCTGCCATAAAGAATGACTAGTTTCATTCATTTATGTACAAATGGACACACCTTGAGGACCCACTAATAAGTGAAATAAATAGATCACAGATATATAAATACTATATCTTTTCTCTGGTATGAAAACCTATAGATGTAAACAAGTTCTGGAGTGTATGATTGATTTTGTGAAATAGGAAATACTCAAAGGGAATGTAGTAGGGGGAAGTAATGAGGGAAAAGAATAACTATTATTTGAAAAGAAAAAGAAAGCACATATATTTAGGGCATGGGAGGTTGTGGGGTGGGTAGGGATATGGGTAAAAATGAGAATTCGTGTCATATACTAGTACAAATTTCCCAATGTTGAGTGTGATTGTAAGCTGTATATAAAATGTACCAACAAAAATTCAATTTAAATAAATAAAGTGGAAAAGTACTTGGCTATGAAGAATGATAAATTAGAGTCATTTCATTTATACTCAAATGGAGGAACCTTGATGTGTCATACTCATAAATGAAATAAATAGGACATAGTGATAATAAATAGAACCATACTCTTCCTCTAGTATGAGAAACTGAAGCTGTAAATGACTTCCAAAATGTATGATAGGTATTGTGAAATAGGATGAAAGTGTTCAAAAGAAAAGGGAAAGGGAGGGCCGGAGGGTTAGCTCAGTGGTTCCGGCGCCTGCCTTGCAAGCGCAAGG
>PVIC010037747.1:0-17953 GCA_004025085.1 Thryonomys swinderianus | reverse complement strand
AAAAAAAAACTTGAGCCACAGCTTAAAGAATAAAAATTTGAGTGCTGTTCTACATATGATTTCCCAAAAGTACTTCCTTTAAATTAATTTTTAGAAAATCCATGAGCCTTATCACTGTAGCCTAGAGTAGTGAGTTAGATGGTATTCCAAGGGCTTGTATGGTTCAGACTGATGAAAGCTCTGCATTTCTCACGCCTGACTGGGGTACTCATGGATTGATTTCCAGAGCAGCAGCATCACCGAGGGACTTGTTAGAAATGTAAATTCTCAGGCCCCAGTCCAGAGCTACCGGCTGAATCAGAGACTTTTGAGGGGGACCAGTGATCCATTTTTTTTAAGGGGCTCACCAGGTGATTCTGATGTGCACTGAAGCTTGATAATCACTGAGTCAACCTCAGAGTCCTCCCTGCTTGCAGCCCGGATTTAAAATAGTTTAAGGGAGTGGCTACATGATGACTAGTCTTGTGTGAATAGCTTGTATTTTCCATTTCTCCTCAAAGAACCCACTCTCCCACGAGTGTCTTGGGTTGCACAGCAACACTGAAGAACAGTTTAGAGCAATCCACTGTTGGGCTGAGACTGGAATTTAGAGACATAGCATTTGAGTTCTCGCATAAAAATTTTGACCAGAGACTTTTCAGAGATGTACTTTCCCAGTACTTCCAAGCTCTCAGCCTCCTCTTGTGGGGTAGATCCATTCAGTCTTTGAACAGTCTGACCGTCCAAATGGGGTCTTATTTACCCTCTTCCGGTTCTGTGGCAATGTCACATATATCCTTTAACATAGTGCTCTGTACAAACCAACATTCTTGCTTCACAAAGTAGTTTAATGAATTTACTGAACCCTGCGCATGCAATAGGACAGGTCCTCAGCTGTGGTACCTAAAACATGAGCTGTCCAAAACTAGCCTCTGAGGGCCAGAGATTTAGCTCAGTGGTTCCGGCACCTGCCTAGCAAGTGGAAGGTCCCTGGTTTGCTCCCCAATAATCACATACAATAATACTGGGTATGTTGACTCATGCCCACTAGCAATCACTACCACATACCACAGTGCTGGGTGTGGTAGCTCACACCTATAATCCCAGCATTTTGGAGGCAGAGGCAGGAGGATTGCTGAGTTCGAGGCTTTTCTGGGCTACATAGTGAGCTCAGGGCCAGCCTGAATGACAAAGCAAGACCCTGTCTTGGAAGAAAAAAAAAAAAGGTAGCCTCTGAAACCTTCATGTGATTGTTCTCTCTGGTCCTCCTATTGCCCAGCACTTGATTTCATATGATATCTGGCTAGTGAGGACCAGCACAGAGTTCTTTACAGCAGTTCTCATTAAAAGAAGGCAGCCAAGTGGAATTCATTCTTGGCTCTTAATACTTTTCAGATGAGAACTTTATTGCATATTAATGAGCACTAATTGACATTTGTGACTGGTTTTTATGGAAATCATGCACATATAATTTGCATAATAGTACCTAAGTGCTTTTAGGTGACCATGCAACTCTGGAAAGTTAGTGAATGTTTTTATGTGGTGTTTTTTGGTGAATTTTTTTCCTGTTCCCAGAGCCCATCTCCTAAAAGGAGGATCTGACAATAAGACAATCAGTGGTGACTCATGCCCTGGTTGTGTGGTTGTGCCAACTTGTACCTAACAGCACAACTCATCAGTGCAGGTCTTTGAACACAGGACATGTTCTCACAGTAGTTAGGGAATGTTCCAGCCCTTTTACCTTCATGAATCCAGAGTCCCATTTCTCCCAAGGTATGAGAGTATCTAGTTGGTTTTGAGATGATTCCTAGGACTCTGTACCATGAAATGTTCTCTGAATATCTTGGGTCATGTTAACAAATATGTCAGTCACCTGCTATTACAAGGCATTGTGCCAGATTTTAGAGCAAGGCCACATGGTCTTGCTCCTGGTTCCTTCCTTAGCTTTTAGCACGATGACTACTTGTCAACAGTCATCAGTGCTTAGTGCCATCAGTGTTTATTGAATTAATGAACATAATCTTGTCTTTGAGGATCTATAATTTGTTATCCTTATAGCATGAAGATCACTATTCTTTTTTTTTTTTTTTGAGACAGGGTCTCACTTTGTTGTTCAGGCTGGCCCTGAGCTCACTATGTAGCCCAGGCAAGCTTCGAACTCAGCAATCCTCCTGCCTCTGCCTCCCAAGTGCTGGGATGACAGGCATGGGCCACCACACCCAGCAACATCACTATTCTTTATGTGAGAAGGAACATTAATGATCGAAACCTTGGGATCCTGTTAGGAAATGTATAGAAACAAAATGGACAACCTTGGTTATATGTGCCCCAAGTCTTCGGTGTAAGTGACCCTACTAAATTGTGGAAATGAAAGAAGTAACATCAAGCTGGGGTGTGGTGGTGCACATCTGTAACCCCAGCACTCAGGAGGCAGAAGCAGGAAGGTTGTTGTGAGTTAGCCTGGGCTACATAGCAAGTTCAGGGCCAGCCTGAACTACAAGTGAGACTTCCCTCAAAAAGACAAAAAGAGAGGGCCAGGGATTTAGCTCAGTGGTTCTGGCGCCTGCCTCGCAAGCGCAAGGTCCTGAGTTCAATCCCTGGTAACCACATAAAATGCTGGGCGTGGTGACTCATGCCTACCAGCAATCAGTACCACATGCCACAGTGCCAGGCGTGGTGGCTCACGCCTGTAACCCCAGCACTCAGGAGGCAGAGGCAGGAGGATTGCTGATTTCAAGGCTTGCCTGGGCTACATAGTGAGCTCAGGACCAGCCTGAACTATAAAGCGAGACCCTGTCTCAAAAAAAAAAACACACACACACACACAAAAAAAACACAAAACAAAACAGAACAAAAAAAAGCTAACATTTACTGAAGATCCATTATATATCAGTTATTTTTGCATATGTCCTGTATATCATATAATTAATACTCAAACCATACAAAGTATGGTAATATCATTCCCATTTCATTTAGCAGACAGCTAAGAATTGGCATAGTGATTGATCTTAGGCACCAGAGTTAGAAAATTATGGCTCTGAGCTGAATTTGAAGTCAGCCAGTTCTTTGTCTAGGGCTTCTTCTTATTTTTTTTAATTGATTTTATTGGTACATTTTATATATACATTGTGATCACATTCAGCATTGAAGGTTTTTACCAGTACTTGACACATCTTGATTCTCATTTTTTTCCCATAGTCTTACAGCAATCCTACTGCCTCTGCCTCTCGAGCCCTGGGATCAGAGGCATGAGCCACGATATGGCATGATCCTGCCATATGTACAGTGGAGCCAGACTCCAGGTACTCTAAGGGTGAATTGGCCCAGGGGTCCTGTGTTATGACCTGCATTTGGTTATCCTACTGTTTATTGAAACCTGCTTCATACAGTACTTTCCTAGATTCTCTGGAAATGCAAACCAAGAGTCAGTCTTGTTCACTAGAGTTCAACCAAATACTAAAAAAATTTAAACACTGTATAGCAAGCAGCAGGCATGGTAGTACACGCCTGTAATCCCAGCACTTGCCCTGGACTACATAGTGAGGTCAAGGCCAACCTGAACTACAAGATGAAACCCTGTCTCAACCAAAACAAACAAAACAAAAAATGACAAAATAGGGCCAGAGATTTAGCTCAGTGGTTCTGGCACCTGCCTCACAAGCGCAAGGTCCTGAGTTTGATCCCCGGTAACCACATACAATGCTGGGCGTGATGACTCACACCCACCAGCAATCAATACCACATACCACAGTGCCAGGTATGGTGGCTCATGCCTGTCATCCCAACACTCAGGAGGCAGAGACAGGAGGATTGCTGAATTGGAGACTTGCTTGGGCTACATAATGAGCTCAGGGCCAGCCTGAACTACAAAGCAAGACCCTGTCTCAAAAAAAAAAAAAAAAAGACAAAATACCACTTTACAGCATCAAAGTTCACTAAAAAACAGTTTATAAGTAAACAGTTTATAAGTAAACAGCTTGTGTTTTTTCTAGAGAAGTCACAGTGAAACTTTTAGAGATTTCAGTGATACAAACAGCCTGCTATAGCATATATGCCATTAGTTCACCACCGCTCCTCTAGAGTGTTAGCCAAAAAATGTTTTCCAGATTGTGGGAAAATCCCCAGCTATGAATGGGGTAAGGCAGAAGGAGAGAGGCTTTGAAACCCAAGGATGAAGGAGTAATGACAGAGTTCAAGAATTCATCCAAAGCCCAGTGATCCTAAAAATTTGTGTTCTCTGAGATCCACAGATGATTAGGAGAGGAAAAACATTTATACTATGAGTTCTTATGAAGGAACCACTAAATGAGTCTATTGATATTTACAATTCTGATTTTTTAAACAGGCACAGAAAAGATTTATTTAGAAGAATATAGAGGTTGAATGTGGTAGCTCATGTCTGTAATCCCAGTGCTCAGGAGGCTGAAGCAGGAGGACCACTGCAAGTTGAAGGCCAGCCTGGGCTACATGGTGTGAGCCCTTGTCTTAAGATAATAAAAAAAAACAAAGAAAAGAGAAGAAAAAAATAGAGTACAGGCCATCCAAAAAAAGTGCATAATTTTGGGGGTTATAGAGAATATTTATGGTTTTGGGGGATGTGCACACCTATAAAATTTGTGAATCTATAGGAAGCTCCATCTTTGATTCCTCCAAACCAGATTTTGATCCTTTACTCATAAGGCATGAAGAAGGGCTGAAGGTCTGATTTCTTATGGCTGCTTCAGGCTTGACCCTTCCTAACTAATGGTCAAAAATCTTTGATCTAAAAGAGACCAAGGAAGGTAGGTTTCATTGTTTGAGAAACCATGGTACTTAGATAATCTAGATCACAGGACAAGAACAGTTGTAAATTCTTGACTTTTAAGCTTTTTTAAAACAAGCAAGGACCCCAAATTATAGGTAAAATAGTGGCAAATACTAGGTGCAAAAAGTGGTAGATGTCAGAAAAAATCAGGCAGCATTTGTCAAAAACCTTTTATCTTTAATACTAATTTCTCTCTCTTTCTCTCTCTCTCTCTCTGTCTCTCTTTTTTGAGACAGGGTCTCGCTTTGTAGTTCAGGCTGCCCCTGAGCTCACTATGCAGCCCAGGCAAGCCTCAAACTCAGCAATCCTCCTGGCTCTGCCTCCCAAGTGCTGGGATGACAGGCATGAGCCACCACGTCCAGCACTGTGGTATGTGCTACTGATTGCTGGTGGGTGTGAGTCACCACTCACAGTATTGTTGTATGTAGCAGGGACTGAACTAGGGACTTTGTGCTTGCTAGGCAGGCACAGGAACCACTGAGTTAAATCTCCAGCCCTTTAGTTTTCTTTTTAAAATCATTAAAATATTTTGCTGTTTCAGAGGCAAAACAATAAATATTTAGAAGTCCAATTTATCTCCTAGTTTTGTCTCCTGGGTTACTTTACTCCCTTTATAGGTAATCCTTTTATTTTCCCATTATTTCTTTTAAAAACAAGCCAACGGCATATATGTATCCCTTCTTCTTTCTTACACAATACATAGCATACTACATATGTTTTCCTGCACCATGCTTATGTTTTTTTTCATTGTAGTTGTTAACAGTACATGTTGGAAATCATGGTCACATATTGATACTTCCTCATTTCAAAGAAGTTGACATATTCACTATAACTTTACAGTCATGTTTATCTTAAAAAGAAGTAAAATTAAAAAATATTTTCCTACTCTTTCCCTTTTCTCCCTTGGAACAGCAATTACATTATTTATGTTAGAATACTTGTAATCTAGAGATCAATATGGCTATATTCACTTATACTAGTTATTTTTCTCTCTATGCTTTTCATGTGTTTTATATTTTGATTTCTTTGAGATAAATATTTTTATGATGTCAAGTGTATTTTTTTTTTTTTTACATAGGGCCTTGCTTAGTAGTTCAGGCTGGCTCTGAGCTCACTATGTAGCCCAAGCCAGCCTCAAACTCAGCAATTCTCCTGCCTCGGCCTCCTGAGTGCTGGGATTTCAGGTGTGAGCCACCACGCCCAGCATTGTGGTATGTAGTTATCAGTGTTAGATTTAAAGGCACGAGTTACCATGCCTGGCATTTTAGTATGTAGATACTGGGAATTGAACTCAGGACCTTGCACTTGCCAGGTAGACACCCAAACCACTGAGTTAAATCCCTGGCTCATCAAGTGCATTTTTATTTTGGTTACATTTTTTATCTCCAGAGACATTATTTGAGTCTTCTTTATAATCTTTCATTTCTTTCTTCATTATGTTCATGTTTTATTTTATATCTTGGTGGGAGACTTGTGGTGAATGTGCCACTGTAAGCTGATTGTAACATTAAAAGCTGTAGAAGGTTTGCCATAACTGTCCTGGGACATTTATTTTTTCCTTTTTTATTAATATATATTTTAATACATAGTAGATACATTCATCATGGGGGAATTGGTACATATACATATTTCATCTCAATCCTTTTTTAGTTTCTCTCTTTCCCCTCCCAAACTTCTCCACCCATAAGTCCTCTTCCCAATTTTGTAAAAAACCAACTCTTTGATCCTTTGTATTATTTTTTATTCTAAATATTTTAATTTCTGCTGTGATTTTTATAATTTATTTCCTTCTATTAGTTTCAAATTTGGATTATTCTTGTTTTTTTAGGACCTTAAGAATCATCATTAGAATATTTATTTTAGCTTGCTATATTCTTTTCATGTGTGCATTCACAGCTAATAAACTTCACTTCTAGAATTGCTTTCATTATGTGTCCTGAAGGTTGTGGTGTGTTGTGCTTCCATTGTAATTTGATTCTAGGATTTTTAAAAAATTTCTTCCCTGCCGGGCGTGGTGACTCACGTCTGTAATCCCAGCACTCGGGAGGCAGAGGCAGGAGGATTGCTGAGTTCGAGGCTTACCTGGGCTACATAGTGAGCTCAGGGCCAGCCTGAATTACAAAGCGAGACCCTGTCTCAAAAAAATTTTTTTCTTCCCTGATTTCTTCTATGATACATTAATTCTTCATATTATTTATTCTCCGTGTGTTGCATAGTTTCTGTGGCTTCTTTTGTTATTGATTTTTGGATTCATTCCCCTATAATCTGATAGTGTCCAGGGGGTTGTTTCAATTCTTTTGCATTTACTAAAGCATGCTGTATGGCCTAAGATGTGGTCTCTTTGGAAAAAGCTCCATGTGTGGCTGAGAAAAAAAAAATTCTGTAATTGTTGGACAGAAGACTGTAGAAATCTGTTAAATCCATTTGTTCAATAGTGGGTTTCACTCTGATGCTTTTTGTTGATTTTTTTTTTCTTTTTGGTCTGCTTGACCTAATTGTAAGGGAAGGGTATTGAAGTTCTCTGAAATTATTGATTAGTGTGTATTGTCCTTTTATGTCCAATAGTTTTTGTTTTATGAACTTGAGCATGCCGACAGTCTGTGCATAAATATCTACAACTGTTTTCCCATTGAATAGTTCCCCTTACCATTATGTAGAACTCTCTTGGTCCCTTCTGATCAGCTTTGGTTTCCCATTGAATAGTTCCCCCTTACCATTATGTAGAACTCTCTTGGTCCCTTCTGATCAGCTTTGGCTTGAAGTTGGCTGTGCTTGAAAACAACTTGGCTACTCTTGCTTGTTTTCAGGCTGCAGTAGAACAGAGTGTTTTCCATTCTTTCATTTTCAATCTCTGTACTTCCTTTGAATGAGGTATGTCTTCAATATATTATTGTAGTTTTAAAAACCAATCTACCAGTTTGTATCCTTTGACTGGAAAATTAAGATCATTGACATTAAGAGTTATTATTGTAAACCATTTATTGAATTGTCAGTGCATTATTTTTCCTGTACTGATTTCCTTTTAACTACTCTCTTAGTTAGATGTATGTCAACCTTTGAACTCTTTGGTACTGGTGTCTTCCTTATCTTTGCAGAAGTCCCTTAAATATTTTATGCACATTAATTTAGCGGTCATGTATTCATCTAGGGTTTCTTTGTCATGGAAAGTATTTTCTTGCCACTAATTTTGAAGGCTAATTTTGTAGGATATATTAAAGAAGTTTCTTCTTTTAGAGCTTAAAAATCTTCTCTAAGGTCTCCTCACCTTCAGTCTTTGTGCTAAACCCACATTCGTTCCAATGGGCTTGCCTTTTTATATATTGCTAGTTATTTTTCTTTCACACTTTTAGCATTCTCTCCTTTTGTAAATCACTAGAGTTTTGATCATATTGTAGAGGTATTCTTTTGTAACTGTAGCTACTTGGGGTTCTATATGCCCCTTGTACTTGAATATTGAATTCTTTCCCTATATTTTTGCTGAGTATATTGTATTTTAATAAGGATATGCCTTGGTGAGTTTCTTTGTTTAATCATATTTGTTTGGTTTTTCTGTAAGCATCATTTGTATTTTAAGGTCTTATATTTTGGATTTTTTCCCTATGGTTTCTATAAGTATGTTAATAAATTAATCTGTGCTATCTTCCAGTTTTTCTCTAAATCTATTAGCAGATACCCAGCATAAATAAATAAATTTAAAAAGCACCCAGAGAAAAATAAACAAAGAAAGAAAGAAGAAGAAGTTCTTTGTAGATTACTTTGATCCTTTTCAGATTTTCTTCTAATACTGTTAGGCTAGGTCTGGCAGAGCCTCTAGTCTAGGGTTAACTTAGTTCCATTATACCACAGCTTTTCTGAGTTTCAGTCAAATGTATTGTATATTATAGTGTTTATTCTCTGGCGGGTAGAACACAAAGTGTTCTCAGCTCCAGTGTTTATTCTTTCTGCTCTAAGTCATTTTCTGTTACCCATGCTGACCTTGGTATTCTGAAAGACTGAAGCTCCCTTGTAGATTCCCAAAGCTCATTCTCTGTCCCTTTCTCTCTGCCCTTTGTTTTCTCCAGAACTCTACCCCACAAACTGTAACCACCTCAGCATCCTGGAATGCCAGTCTAGTTTCACCTCAGCAGGACATTAAGGTTCTGTATAGTTTCTGGTCCATGCGCTATGGCCTGGAAACTGCCTTCAGGTGATACCTCTCAGGAACTGGAGTCCTGTTCTCTCTGTTTTCTAGTACCAGAAAAGAGTTATGTCATATGTGTTGTCTGGTTTTCAGGTTGTTTACAAAGAGAAAGCAAGTCCTATAGCAGTTCATTCTTCATGAGCACAAGCAGAAATTCTACTATTTATAAAAGCAGCTTGTTAAAAGACAGTAGTCATCTACCTCGTCTTTCACTGGGCAGAAATAATGTATATGTGCTGCTCCCACGGTGAGCTCTGGCCAGAAATAATGTATAAAAGAAGATAAAGGAGATTTTTATGGAAAGATAAAAGGCTATTGAAAGTTGTGAACCTGTAAAAGACCATTTTGGATTTAGTCAATCCTTATAAGAGAAATAGACTTAATGCAAGATATACAAATATAGAAAAATTTACAAGACTGGTTTATAATGTCCACCAGCAGAGTCAGGTATAGAAAAGTCCAGAAGGGCTGTCTGTGCACCAGAGCACCAAATGGAAGGCCTGAAGGTCACCATAGTGTCGCACACCAGTCATATCAGGAAGCCACAGGGTCTGTGAAGGAAGGCTAAAAGCTCTATGTTGGAGGCTGAAGAGTCTGTGCTGGAAGCCAGGAGACAACATCTAATCTGAAGGTGAAGATTAGAGCTCCTCCAAAATTATGACCAGCCTCACATATGAACTATTTGAATTTTAGTTTTAACTGTGACCAAATCTTTTTTTTTTTCTATATCTTGAGCTACAAACCAAATTCTGGTCTATCCTGCATGGGGTTGATAAATTCCAGGCCAGTGTCTCTCTAAGGACACTGAGATCCACCTGGAATTATACAGGAGAGTCTGAAGGCTGTGTAGGGGAACCAGAGTGACCTTGTGGCTGATGACATTGTCACTGTACTGTAGTCCATCAGCCTGTAGGTAAACAGTGATGATATTGAAGAACCAGTGGAGAAACACTCAGAAGAGCTGTCTACAAAGGACCTTCAGTATTGTGGCTGAGCAACAGAGAAAGGCAGCTGAGGAACTTTCTGAAGAGGAAGGAGAGTGTCAACAATAAGTGTAGCAAAGTTCTTATGAAATAAAGGAAATTCTGAAAAGGGGGACAGAGCTACAGATACTTGTAGAGAAGACCAACTGAGACAGAGGAAAAGCCAGTTTTGCTTTCACTTGCTTAATGACAATGTCATGTCATAATACCAAATAGTGTTAGAGAAAAGACAGAACAGACAACCTTAAGCCAGTTTTCATCTCTGAACACTGGAGACCTTGAGGAGAGGAAAACACACCTGAGAGCCAGATCCCTGATATTCTTATGGAAGGGTATCTTCCTTCCAAACAGTAATCACCTTCCCTCTCTAAGCCAAAGATGTCAACTTGAATGGTGAGTACAGGATGAAACTATTGTTTCTGGACAACTAGGCACATTTTATAACTTACTGAATACACTAGGAAGATTATTGGTGTTTCTGGTAAATCACACACATATAAACCTTTTTATTATGAAAGTGTTAAAGGGTGCTTTGAGAGATTTGGAATGCATTATAGATATTTCCCTTCCTTCTTTTTTTTCCTCCTTATTTCTTAGGGGAAAAATAGTCTTGATTTACAGGCAACTTGAGTTGCAACCAGCTCTTCTAAATGAATTGAGTTCATAAATCAAGAGCCCACTGAATTCTATAACCTGTCAAGTCAAATCCAAGTCTATGCACAGCCTTAGGTTTGCTACTGTCTTAACAGTCAGTTCACCCCTGGGGGAAGATTTCTTCCAGAGGGGTCTGGCCGATGTTCTTTCCTGGCTGCCCACAAAGTCAGGTATGAAAAACTGCAAAAAGGCTGTCTGTGCTCTGGAGATCCAAAGGGCCCAGTCGAAGGCCCAGAGCACTGATCTGCACTTTCCTTTTCTATTTCCCTTCATTTCCCTAGTCATTAGCTTTGTGAAATCATTCAGCTCTGTCTCCTCTCCTTTTTCTCTCTGTCTTTGTCTCTGTCTCTCTCTCCTCCCCTCTTTCTGATACAGGGTCTCATATGTAGTCCAGGCTTGCCTTGAACCTATGGCAATACTCCTGTCTCAGCCTCCTGAGTATCAGATTACAGATGTAGCCTACCATGCCCATTTTAACTATCTCTCCTCAATAGTTGAATCCTTCACTGTTGTACCAACTCCTCATGTTTGAGCCTTAATGCCACTTCTGCAGTTGTATGCCTGCCTCATATGAGACAAATGTGGTATAAAATTCCTGCACTAAGTATCCAAGGATTCAATCCAAGGATTGAAGGCAGCCTCCTACTTACTCAGTGCCATGCCAGTGAATTTAGTCTGCCCAAGGGAACATTTCAGTGTGCTCAGAAATTCATCCCAAATCAGGGTTGCTCTCCCCGCTTGTATTCAGATAAACAACTCCATCGTGTTCATAGTCTCTCACAATGATTTGGGCTTTTGAGACTCATGGTGTTGACCTGGGATTCTCAGCCTTAGCACTACTGACATCTGAAATTGGGTGATTCTTTGGTTTTTCTATCGTTCCATTAATGGCAGATGGTTAACATGGTCTCTGGTCTCTGCCCACTGGATGTCAGTAGCACTTGCCTCCCAGTTTTGCTAACCGCAGATGTCTCCAGATTTTGCCAAATGTCCCCCTGGAGATGCAAAATTGCCTCAGTTGAGCATTCCTGGTATAGATGCTCCATGATGTGCCACATTTCAGGCACCCCACAGACAGGACGGCCTTGGGAACCAGACTTGGAAACCTCAGCAGTACAGTGGTACCTTCGTGAGAGAGTCAGTGCCCAGTCTTTGCCCCTGTGGAGTATATGCACACCAGGAAGACCTCGGAATGCAGACTCCTACATTCGGATCTTGGTTTTTGCACATTTGAAGCAAGGCTGTCCACTTCTGTGCTTTTCACTTTCCTTATATGAAAATGAGGAACTATATTTTTTATGTTATGCAACATAGTAGTAATAAGAACAAAATGAGACTTTATATATTTATATCCATATATATACACACACTGATAGATACATACACGTGGACTTAAATCAGGTTCAAATGTACTATACTTAATGTGCTAGTAAGATTAAAGGGACAACATGGAAAACTTTTCTACCCATCATGTAGTGTAGTTACCTCTGTGGTTTGTGGTAGTTTGCTATGCTAGAAGGCTCAGTAGGCAATGTCTAACTTTAAAAAAAGAAAAGAAAAAGAATGTCTTTCAGCACTTAAAAGCAAACTCAAGTAGAATCAAAAGAGCCAGGTTTTTATATTTGATTCTTTGTTTTGCATTCAGTAATCCAACTGCATAAGAATTTAAATCTCTTGATGAGAGATAGTGAATTTTAGTTCTCTTGGGAGTTCATTGTAATGAACCTGGTAAATAATTCAGAAACGTATTAGAGGCCAATGAATTGGCAACACCTGGTGCCATATTGTTCATGCCTAGACATACAGAGCCCAGGGTGGCACTCTCCACCTGTCACTATTGTTCTGACTTAAATGTGGCCCCTATCTTCAGGGGCTATTGAAATAATGCTAAGTAATATTTTTGTTCAGTCCTCCATAATCAAAGAATACTGTTCTAAACTGTTTCAAAAACACAAAGCAGCAGTGGTATCCTTGATAAAATTTCAAATCTTTTTCTGTCAGGGTGTAATTGCTTTAAAGAATTAGGGAAATATCCACCTTTTCTACTGGTACTAATTTGAATCTTTTTGACTCTGATCTGCAAGATTGAGCATCTTTTAAAATCATGATATTCATAATGCAGGAATCGACTGAGAGAACGCCATCCTCAATCAATAGAAATGTCTACAGCTTTCTAGTTTTTCTCTGTTGCTACCTGAGTAGACTGTGTCTTCTCTGATCTAAGGGTTTTAAAAAAATAATAATAAAAAAATAAGAGCAAGCAAAATCTTTGGCCCAAGCTGTCTGGACAGAATATTCTTCTACAGGCTGAGAGGACAGGGGCTAAAGACCAATAGATGATATATGGGGACATGTGCCACCCAGAATCAAACTGAGCTTAAACCAGGAGCTGCACAGAAAGGTCTTGGACAGGAGGGGCTTCCCGAGGGGAAATAGAGGTAACTTACCAGTCACCAGTAAAGTTTTTATAGTGTTTGGCCATAAAAAGGGTCATAGGAGAGAATGTAGAGATTTTTTACTTAGAAATTCATAGATGTGCTTTATCCTTGTTTTTAAAGTATTTTATTATAGTTTTAAAATATTTATTAAAACATTAAATTTAACATGTATATATATAATCATACATAATAGATATAACTATACAAAATGGAAACAATACTTTTAAACCTGTGTGTGTGTGTGCGCGCGCGCGCGAGACAGAGAGAGAGAGAGAGAGAGAGAGAGAGAGAGAGAGAGAGAGAGAGAGAGAGAGAGCAAGAGAGAGAGAGAATTGCTTGCTAACAACCAGTCTAATTGCTTTTCTTCCTTCAGGGCCCCTCTGAGAGTACTTGGAGCCATGACTGCCCTCTGGTGGTAAACTAGAATTGTCACTTGGTGGTTACTAAACTGCTCACCCTATCGCAGTACAATGGACATCTAATGTTCAAATCTGTCTGATGAAGAGGCCTACAGAAGAAACCCTTCGTTTCCACCCATGCTTGTTGTTTTTCCTGGATTCTGAGCTGCAGCCTGCTCCAAAATGAGACCTCTGAAGAAAAGATTTGGGTTGTTCTTGTGTTTTAGTCAAAGGTCCACATCCCTTCCAGTGGGCAACCAAGACTGTGAATAAGCGTCTGCCAAGGAAGCATGTGGTGACATGGAGCCTGAAATAAACTGCTCTGAATTTTGTGACAGTTTTCACAGCCAGGAGCTGGATCGGAGACCCCTTCACGATCTCTGCAGGACAACCATTGTGAGTAGCTGTGGGCATTAGGACTGCTCGTGTGTATGTGTTGGTGGGGGATGGGGTGGAGGAAGAGGAGGAATTGCCTATGTAAGATGTATATTTCTCAGCTTTGGTGCTGACCCATAACAACTTCTCTTTATTCTGGCTTCAGACCACTTCCCATGACAGCAGCAATACCATCTCTTCATTGTCTCCTGCGCTTTTGGGTGTCGTCTGGACTTTTCTCAGCTGTGGACTGCTTTTGATAGTCTTCTTTCTCGCCTTCACAATTCGCTGCAGGAAGAACAGGTAAATAGCCCTATGCCCAGTTTCTCCTGTCCCACAGCCCATGGTGTTGGCATCGTTTTGGTGCCACCATCAGCAAAGCTGGCTTCCCCCTGTGGCACTGAGCCACATGACAGTTCCCCTGCCACACTGCCAGCCTGGTCATATAGTTCCCTGTAAAGAAGAGAAAGATATGGTGCAGTACTATGCTAACTGCTTTAAGGTTGTCCAGTGAAGGACACAAAGTCTCTCCCCATAAAGGAGAATACAGTGCTTCTGTACTATTCTGACAGGATGTCTTTATGAAAAAGAGAGGGTATAGAAAAGATGTCTAAAATAACATAAAAGTGTGTGGCCAGCTCAGTGGAATAAATTTGAGTGTGTTAAAGTTTCCACCAAAACCAATAAAGGTTCTCTGTCCGGCTGTTCTGAGGACAGTTCTGGGGAGCTAGGAGTTACTAGCTTCTTATTTGGAGTTCTAGTGACAGGCAAAGAAGAAGTGATGACATGATTAAGGCCTTGTTTTTGGTGCTCTTTGAGTCTTTGCTTGGGCCCCATTGCGTCTCTTCCATCCCAACATGGTATCTTCATCCAGCCTGTTTCCTCACCTGCCTTCTCCGAAGCCATACCCCAGCCCCCTCTCCTGGCCCACAGCTGACTTCCAGTTGGAGCCCACTCTCAGAATTTATCTACTTCCTGCCGCACTCCAGCCCTCCACCTCCTGGTGATCAAGTGTGTTGTGCTCTACTGCTTGTGGATTTGCCACTCTAATAAGGCTTGGTGAGTTGTATTTGTCTAGCGGGTATTTGGGGGTGCTGTTTGCCACATGAGACATTGAGAACAGGGAATTGTCAAACAGCAGTGACTTGGATGGCTGGATCCACCTCAATACAGCAGCATTTGACCTGAGGATATTTCCGAGACTGCCCTAACCACTTCTCATTGTATTCCTCAGCAGCCCAAGCTTACCCTCATCTCAAGGCCTTTGTGCCTCCTGTCCACTTGCCATTCCCTCTGCCTGTCCATCTTTCTAGATCTTCCACAGCCAGTTCTGTCTTGGTCATGTCAGCCTCAGCTCTGGCATCACCTCCTCAGAAGAATCTTCTCTGATTTTCTGTACCCTATGGCCACGCAACCCCTGTCCCATTTCTTACCACATTTCCCCATTGTCTTCTCTTCCATAATGAGCAACTGTATTACTGAATGTGTTGAATTTTCTGGTTTTGTCACTTTGCCTAAGCGGCACATAAAATCTTTGGGAACAGGAGCCTGGCTTGTGCTCCGCACTGGGCCTCCAGCATTTAGAACAGATCCTGGAACACAGTTAGGTGCTCAGCACCTACCCATTCATCAGTGACCCGAGGAGGAGGATATTTAAATCCTAATGGTGACTGCTGCCAACAAAATACCTGGGAGAAAAAATCCTGCCCTTTGAGGTTAGAGAAGTACAGAATGGACATTTTCAGCTACAACACATTTCTGTGATGCAAATTAATATTCTACTGGCAAATTAGAAAGGATATCATTGCTTCACAAAAATTATTTCCCTCAAGCAAGCCAGAAATTTAAAGCATTCAAGGGTAAGCTTTCTCATAGCTAAAAAATAAAACCTTGGTCCAAGAGTATAGGACTATCGTGCTGCCTTCCTGTAGCGCATGTAATGGCCCATTTAATGGTTTCAGGATTCATGTCTTCCCTGATCATGAAACTGTAGTAGACAAAGAAGCAAAGGAGACATTTACCTTGTGTTTTAAAGCTTTAATTGATTTTTGAAGAAAATACAGATTTAGAGCATGCTTTTAATTTTGATGACAATGTTATCTTTTAGAGATAAATGCCAACCTATGTCTTGAGATTAAGGTTACAGAAATCAGCTATGATCCCAGATTCAAATGGTAGTAGAAATTTCCTGAGGACTAACAAGCATTTTAATTATGATAATTATTATTTTATTATTATTCCTATTACAAAGTTAAATACATTCTGAGTGTTATGGACCCAGCATAAAATTCTTCTAAGCCATTATTTTTATATGCAACTTTGTAGAGTGAAGGCTTAGCATTTACATATTCTTTTAAAATAAAACCACCAATAAATAGCATTAAAGTAGAAACCTGTACATCTTTCTATTGAAGATTTTCTTGGGCTGGTGATTTAGCTCAGTGGTTCTGGCATCTACCGGGTAAGTGCAAGGTCCCTGAGTTCGATCCCATTACCACATATCACAGTGCCAGGGGTGGTGGCTCATGCCTGTAATCCCAACACTCAGGAGGCAGAGGCAGGAAGACTGCCATAAACTCAAGGCTACCCTGGGCTACATAGCAAGTTCAGGACCAGCCTGAACTACAAAGCAAGACTCTGTCTCAAAAAAAAACTAAAAAAAGAAAAAAAGAAAAAAATATATTTTCTTGCCTGTTTTATTTGCAGTGGGAATATGACTTGGCATAAAGAATAAAATAATAGGGGCCAGAAATTTAGCTTAGTGGTTCCAGCACCTGCCTTGTGAGCACAAAGTCCAGAGTTTGATCCCTGATAACCACATACCACAATGGTGGGCATGGTGACTCATGCCCTCCAGCCATCAGTACCACACACCACAGTGCCCAGTGTGGTGGCTAACATCTGTAATCACAGCACTAGAGAGACAGAGGCATGAAGATTGCTATGAGTCCAAGGCTTATCTGGGCTATGCAGTGAGCTCAGGGTCAGCCTGAACTACAAAGCAAGATCCTGTCTCAAAAAATAAAATAAAATAAAATAATAAGAGACACTGTGAATAAAAATACATTGCAGTAAAGTAGCCTATAAGGTCAGACAAAAAAGATAAAATAACCCATTTTCAAAAGTGCTTTATTGAATAATAAAATTTGTTCAAATCTGGAGCGTCACAGTTAGATGCTTTATTTCAGTTCTGTGGTGTCTAAACACATATGTGAGTGTGTCTGTGTGTGTCCATATTCACACACATGAATATACTTGCAAATGCCAGAGGAAGAAAATATTTTAATAAAAATAGTATAACGGTGTTTAATTTCAGTTGCAGTTATTACATTTTTGAATAAAATTTTGCAATGTAATCTACATCAGAAAATTAGTGAAGATATAGAAAATTTGAACAACACTACCAACCAATTTTACCTTCCCAACAACAACAGACCACACATTCTTTTCATGTACACATAAAACATTTACCAAGAAGGATCTTATTCTGGACCATAGAAAAAGTTTCATTAAATTTAAAAGGATTCTTCAAAGTCATCCTAGGCAACATAGTGAGTTCAAGGTGAGCCCAATCTACATAGCGAGACCCTGTCTCAAAAAAATTAAAAGGAATCAAATCATACAACTCGTGTACTCTTTACCACAATAGAATTCAATTAAAAATCAATAATAAACCTGTGGAAAATCCTAAAATATTCAAAAACTAAATAGAACACTTTAGTTCATGGTCAGATAAATCAAAAGGGAATATGTAATGTATTTTGGACTGGATGCAAATGAAAATCCATCAAAACCAAGTACTTACAGGGGAAACTTATAGCACTTCCATGTTAGGAAAAAAAGAAAGCAAATCAAGAGCCTTTCTTTCCACCATACAGAAAGGTGGAAAAAGAACACATGACCCTTAAAATGGAAGGGAGGAAATGATGAGGATCTATGGAAATTGATAAAATAGAAAACAAAAACAGAATAGACAATGTTGAGTGTGATTGTGAGCTATATATAAAATATACCAATAAAGAATTCAGGAGGAACGAGCGGCGGGTGGACCGGACCCAGCAGCTCTGGGCCCGCCTTGCCGTGTTTCCGGTGGACTGTGGAACGAGCGGCGGGTGGACCGGACCCAGCAGCTCCAGGCCCGC
>PVIC010037746.1:0-17918 GCA_004025085.1 Thryonomys swinderianus | reverse complement strand
TCAGGCTGGCCCTGAGCTCACTATGGTGCCCAGGCAAGCCGCCGCAAACTCAGCAATCCTCCCGTCTCTGCCTCCCGAGTGCTGGGATTACAGGCGTGAGCCACCACGCCCAGCATTATATGTGGTAACCGGGGATCGAACTCAGGTCCTTACGCTTGCGAGGCAGGCGCCGGAACCACTGAGCTAACCCTCCGGCCCACCTGGCTGACTTTTGACAAAAGTGGAAAACTATCCAACAGAGATAGGATAGCCTTTGCAGAGCAACTGGATATCCAAGGCCAAAAAAACAAATTAAAAAAAAACTTCACTTTAACATCACTCCAAATGAATCAGACTAGAATATAAAATACAAAAATTTTAAGAAAAAAATAGGCAAAAATCACCAAAACCTAGGATTAGGCAAAGAGTTATTAGATTTAACACCAAAATCACAATGCATAAAAGGAGAATTTGAGGAACAAAACTTCTTCAAAGTCAAAATTCCTGCTCTGTGAATGAGTCTTTAAGAGATAAAAAGACAAGCCACAGACTGGAAGAAAATATCCACAAGCTGTATTACAGAAGTCTAGTACATGTATGTTGAATCCCAACTCATGTCTTGTGGGCTTCCCATGGCTCTGCAAAGCTGGTAATACAGGCCTACAAGGTTAAGTATAGCAGTATTGTGTGATTTGCGGGAGATCTTTTGTTGTTTGTTTTTAATGGTCTCACTATCCAGGATGCTCTTGAAAAAGTCCAGGCAGGTCCAGAATTTGCAATCCCTCTGGGCCCCCCAAGTGCCAGAATTACACATACACGACCTCGCCAGGCGTGGTGGCTCACGCCTGTAATCCCAGCACTCGGGAGGCAGAGAGAGGAGGATTGCTGAGTTTAAGGCTTGCCTGGGCTACATAGTGAGCTCAGGGCCAGCCTGAACTACAAAGTGAGACCCTGTCTCAAAAAAAAAAAATGGATATAAACACATACACGACCCCAAACATGGCCTATTGTGCGATTTTTTTTTTTTTTTGAGACAGGGTCTCGCTTCGTAATTCAGGCTGGCCCTCAGCTCACTGTGTAGCCCAGGCAAGCCTGGAACTCAGTAGTCCCCCTGCCTCTGCCTCCCGAGTGCTGGGATTACAGACGTGAGCCACCAGGCCTGGCACTGTGGTATGTGGTATTGATGGCACGCCCAGCATTCTATGTGGTTACCGGATCTAACTCAGGACCTTGCACTTGTGAGGCAGGCGCTGGAACACTGACCTAAATCTCCAGCCCCTGTTGTGTGATTTTTCAGAGATACACTTATGACTCAGTTGCACAGCGCTCAAGAACCGACTGCAAAGTTAACAATGGAATGGTTCCTAGGGAGGACTCGTCACTGTGCCAGCCCCACTGTGTGTCCTTGCCACATACCACAGAATCACCACCCATGTGTGTCCGCTATCTTGGGTGCTTGTGTGACTGGAGGAGTAAAATGTAGCTGTTACCAATAACAGTGCTTCATTCTACCTACTCATGTGTGAGCCTGTGAAGGCAGCTGTTCATTGCCATTGAGCAATCATGTAAGTTTTCTTTTTTAACTATTAACCTCAGGCAGTCACTTCCCCTGAGCCAGACATTGCTGCATTAGTTTCACCAAAATAAGGATCAAATATTCCATTAGTTTTATGTTTATTTTGTCCTCTTTTTAAAATGTTATAAAATTAAAAAAAATTTTAAAACCTTAGCAAGTCCCAAGTGCTGAGTTCAATCCCTAGTACCACAAATTAAAAAAAAAAATTTTTGTCTCTAGTATATATTAACTATATGTTTTATATATGGCTAAAATAATACTTCTTCACTCAATGCAGCCCAAGCAGGGCAAAAAATCGGACAGCCATGAAATATCTAGAATATGTAAAGAATTCTTAGAACTGTGGTAACAAACAAAACTCCCATGAATAATTTAATTATAAAATGGATAAAAAATAAGACCAGGAGTTGTACAAGACAGGAAACACAGATGGTAAATGAAGATATGAAAAACTGTCGGACCTCATTGGCCATTAGGAAGTTGCAAATAAAACCACAATGAGACATCACTAGGCATCTGTCAGAATAGCTAAACAGAAAGTTGCGACAACGTGAAATGCTGATAAAAACGCAGGCAAAATAGATCGCTCATATAGTACTAGTGGAAATAGTACAGCAACTCTGAAAAATAATTTGATAATTTCTTATAAAACTAAACAGGCCAATCTCCATGTAACTTAGCAATTGTACTCTTGGGCCTTTATCCCAGAAAAATTGTATTATTCACACGGAAACCTATGCACAAATTTTCATCAGTGTTGTGTTGTATTGACTACTCATAGCATTCAAGTTGGAAACAAACCAACTGCCCCTCAACTTTTAAACAAACTGTGTAACATTGTTATCGTGGAATACTATGGAGCAACAAAAGGAACCAACTATGGATAAATGTAACAACTTGGATGAATGTCGAAGGAAGTATGCTGGTGAACAAATCTAATCCCAAAAGTTCACATACTGCATGATTTCACTTATATTAACTGTTTTGTGTCCTGGGAATCAAACTCGGGCTCATGATTGCTGGGCAGACACTGTAGCACTAACTACATTCCTGAACATTTAAAATAATGTCTTTGTTTTGTTCTGTTCTGTTCTTCTCTGTTCTGCGGTACCAGGGAACGAACTCAGGCCCTTGTCCTTGCAAGGTAGGTGCGGAACCCCTTGACGTAAATCCCTGGCTATATTAATTTTTGAAATGGCAAAACTACACCTATTAGTAGGAGTTTGTTAAAGTCATTACTCTACAAAAGGGCCCCTAAATTGTGCCATATCCAAAAGGCCTTCCTTTCCCGTGGGCAAAAAGGGGAGCCCATCAGTAAACTCTCTAACCCGAGCAAGCCAATCCCAATCCACCACAATGCTCTCCCTCCCCCAAGTCTCCATAAAAACCCTAAATCACTTCCCAACGCCCTCTCTCACCATTGTTCAGGCAGCCCAGCAGCTTTTCACTTGTATTAAAGTCTTGCCATGAGTGTTCCTGTTTCCCCTCATTCTTCCTTCAGGGTTAGCAGTAAAGGCCTGAGGGAGAGCTGGTATAATTACAGAAGAGCAGCCCTGAGATCTTATGGTGGTTGAATTGTCCTTTACCCCAACTGCGTGATAGTTGATTGAATCTACATTTATCATAAATTGCGTAGAACTAAACACACACACACACACACACACACAAGTGCCTGTAAAACAAGTGAAAAATGGAATAAGATTAGTACCTTGAATCAGTGTTAGTTTCCTGGCCATAATACTGCATTACCATAATATTGCAAGATGTTACCATTGTAGAAACCGGGTGGAAGGTACAGAGGGTTGTTTTATATTATTTCTTACAACTTTGTGTGACCCTACAATCATCTCAGAAAATAAAGGCTAATTTTCAAGAAAGCCCATTAGAAAGAAACCTAGAAGACGGCAGATGTAGACAGTATTTTTAGGGGAATGGATCTGAGAGCAAGTATTCGTCCACACTTAAACTAGAAAAAATTCCCAAACAGAACAGTGAGGTGAGATACATGACATTCGATGCCTAAGAAAAGGAGTTCTGCGTGTTGTCTTTTTCCTTCATGAAATTCACACCAGGTTTGGGGACCTCAGGGTGGGAATAAGACCCTCCAATAGAGAAGGCTGTGTGCACATGGGACAGGTGGAGCCAGGGTTTCTAGTTTTCTGACTCCCAAGAGTCAGAAAGTGTGAAAGTAATCAAATGACTTGCATAGCTGAGGCTAACTCCCAAATGTGAATTGTCCTGGACAATTCAAGTCCCCTGAGTCCAGCACAGAGCTTGTGAATTCACTGTGCACCAAGAGGGTCACTCTTTGCTGAGAGACAGAAGGTCCCCAAGGAGTCATGTGATCAGGGGTAAAAACCAGGCTACCCAGGACTTGTGTGAACTGACCACCATAGATGGATGGAAAGAACACATGTCATATAATGTTGGCATGTCCAGACCAGAGGCCATCTTTGGAACCCTAGAGGCCTCCCAGAAATGGGAAAATGCCCCTCACTTTAATTAAGGCAAGACCTACTTAAAATGGGATCATAGCAGAAGCCAAACATAAGTTTAAAAACTAAAAGATTTCTTGGGCCGGAGATTTAGCTCAGTGGTTCTGGTGCCTGCCTAGCAATCGCAAGGTCCCTGGTTCAATCACCAGTAATGACATACAATAATACCAGGTGTGGTGACTCCCACCCACCAGCAGTCAGTACCACATACCACAATGCTGGACATGGTGGCTCACGCCTATAATCCCAGCACTCAGGAGGCAGAGGCAAGAGGATTGCTGTGAGTTCGAGGCTTGCCTGGGCTACATAGTGAGCTCAGGGCCAGACTGAACTACAAAGTGAGACCCTGTCTCCAAAAAGGAAAAAAAAATTAAAATATTTCTTGCCTATTTCCATTTGTCTGCTATCATGTATGCACATCTATTACCCTAATAATTTGCTGAACAGAAGGTAGCTAAGGCTTTCTTCCTAAGTAATACAAACCTGCTTTATTGTCTACAGGAAAAAAGCTGCTATTCACTCCGGGGAAACTAATTGTAACGAGGGAAAAGATGTACAGAGTGATTCGGTGGGAGGGTATGGCTGTTTACAGGTGGCTCCGGTCCCATTCAGGTCAGGGGGTCTCTCTCGAGAGGGTCACCTATCCCCCCCAGGCAGGGTCCCTGCTCCTTGGCTTCTTGCAAGGAGGCTCAGGCTCGTCTTGGCTGCCTTCTCAGGCCCCTACCCCTGAAGTGCCCAAGGTTCTGCCTGCTTCGTGGTCTATAGGGGGTTTCACTGTCTCACTGGAGGAGCAAGAAGAGAGTAGCTGATGCTGTCTGTACCTTACACGCTCCTTCGCATTCAGATCTCCACACTGTAACTATTCACTGTTAATCCCTTACTTTTCTGCCTGAAGATTTCACTTCTGACCGAAGCAACATGCTTCGTCCATGTACAGAAAGAGCCAAAATCCCACACAGTTAAGGCCGATGAACAGGAAGTTAATAGATACTTGTAAATACCCCCAATTTACTGTTCTGCACCCAGAGTTCCCAGGAGAGTGAGCTCCTTTCCCACAACAGTAACGCACTCTGTAACCCACCCTATGTGCGCTTCTTTCTCTTCTTCCAGGTTCTGCTAACTGCTGTTTCTTAGGATCACCACCCACATAGACTACATGCATATGAATCTTGACTCAGCATCTGCTTTGCGGGGGACTGAAAACTAGACCAGTGCTGATTTCTGGCTTGGATGCCAAGCAAAATGCCCAGTGTAAGATGAAAGAAGACAGACCCAAATGGCTTCATACTTCATGATTATGTTTATACAACATTCCAGGAAAGGCAAAACTACAGGGATGAAGAAGAGGTCAGTGGTTGTCAGGAATTCAGGAGAGCATCAGTGATTGATTACAAAAAGGCAGCATGAGGGAATATTTTGGATGACAAGACTTCGGTACATGACTGTGGAGAATGTTACATGTCTCTACCACAGACCTGTGCACTGCAAAGTATATGCTTTATAGAAGTGCAGACAGCCTTAAAGACACACAGGGGACTCAGTCATCTGGACATTGTGAGATTGATCCTGAGATCCATGGAAGGCAAAGGATTTGCCCAAGTCCCATAACTTCTTTCAGGATAAAACCAGAACTAGAACCTAAGCCTTGACAATATCAAGCAGGACCTCTTTCCAACAATAACTGGAGAAGAATAACTGGAACAATCTTTTTGTCTCTACTAAAGACTAGTTACAAAGGATAGTGCTCAGGCTGGAGATTTAGCTCGGTGGTTCCAGCACCTGCCTACCAAGCACAAGGTCCCTGGTTCTATCCCCAGTAACCACATACAACAATACAGGGGGTGGTGACTCACATCCACCAGCAATCTGTACTACCCACCACAGTGCTGGGCTTGGTGGCTCACGCCTGTAATCCCAGCACTCGGGAGGCAGAGACAGGAGGATTGCTGAGTTCCAGGCTTGCCTGGGCTACATAGTGAGTTGAGGGCCAGCCTGAACTACAAAGTGAGACCCTATCAAAAAAAAAAAAGATAGTGGTCATCTTGGTGATGATACTCAAGTATGTCTCTTGGGTCTTCTCCCATTCTCCTGGGTTTACCCTATATTAGTCTCATAAAAATTCCTATACCTCTTCCCTATTTTAGGCCCCCCATTTCCTCTATCTTGTGACTTTCTCTTTGGCTAGCTCTATTCGGTTTGGTAGAGCACATCCTTCAGTTACTTCCTAGAAAATGAAACATTATATTACACATATCTAATTTTTTCCCTTCTATTCTTATCTCAATTGATAGTTTCACTAGGTCTCAAATTATAGATTGGAAACAATTTTTCCTTCATAATTCTAAAGTTATTACTACTCTAATAGCTGACTTTCTAATGTTGCTGAAATGGTTTCTGTGAAGAGAGAAGCCTGAAGCCATTCTGATTGCTTCTTTGTTTTGTTTTGTTTTTGAGACAGTATTGCTATGTCATTCAAACCAAACGTGAACTCACTATAGCCCAGGAGGGCTTCAAACTCACAGCAATACTCCTGTGTCAGCTGCTAAAGTGGTGGGATTACAGGTGTGCAACCCCCATGCCTGACCCATTCTGATTCTTTTTTTTTTTTTTTTTGACAAGGTTGCACTTTGTAGTTCAGACTGGCCCAGGCAAACCTTGAACTCACAGCAATCCTCCTGCCTTTGCCTCCTGAGTGCTGGGATTACAGGCATGAACCACCACCCCTGGCAATTCTGATTCTTGAGATTTGGCCTAAGACTTTTTTTAATTGAAGCTTTGGAATCTTCATTTTGTCCCCAGTTTCTGAACTTTCATAATTATGTACTTTGACTGGGCCTATTTTTACCCCCATTGAATTAGGCAGATGGTGAGCCCTTATGACTTGGCAACTTATGTTTCTCAATTTGGAAAATTTGTCTTAAGATGTCGCATTATTTTATATTCTTCTTTTCTGGCATGCATCTTATTTAGATGCTAAACTTTCTGGACTATTCCTCCTACATTCCTCATCTTCCTGTTTTTTTATCATATATCTTTTGGACCTATTAACTGTGAGATATCCCGACTTTTCTCCAAAAATCTTCTACTGAGTTTTTCTTTTCTATTATTGTATGTGCACACATGCATACATATGCTTATTTTAAAGCACTTTTTATTTACTGTCTTAAAATAGCATCTTCTTCTTTTTTCGTGGGTGTACTATCATCATCTACCTAAGAAAAAGTCTTAAGGTCCTTCAGGTTGCTTTTTTTCTGTTTTAATTTTTATTGTTAGATTTATTATTGTTATTATTATTGTTACTTGTTCTCCATCTTCCATGTTAGCAGGTTTCATTCAGAAAAATGGTAACTATCCTAGATTTTATTTGAGTCTGATTGTTAATGGGTCAGAGCTGCCTCTTTCTCTAGGAACTTTCTGCCAGGAAATGCCTTGCTTGGGTGGTTGTGGCCTCCTCTTTGGCAGCTTTGAGCTAATGATTGACCAATACGTGTGTAGAAGATAATTGCCTTTTTGCTTCGAGGTATGGTATGGAGCAATTTCCACTCCACATGTGATCTTCCCTGTGGGATAAGATTGAGGTTAGACTCTACCCAAGACCATCTTCTCTGGTCTTCTTTCCCTGCTTTTTCAGGAGCTTTTCCTGAGAATTCACCCTCAGTAAATCACATGCACCCGAATCCCTATCTCAGCCTCTGTTTCTAGGGAACCTAAAACATCATCACTGGTTGTCTTGATTAAGGGTAAAGGCCTTACTAGCTTATTTCAAATCTTTGAGAGTAGAAGTTTGGTTTGTCAACACAGATTTAGTGGTTCTAGGAAGACATGTTCTCCCAGCATTCCCAGACAGACGACTAAAAAACACTAAGTCATAGAGGCAAAGCTGTGTTTTTCTGGGGAGAACCCTGCTCCCTGACAGACTCCAAGTTTCTTCCTTGAGGTACTGGATAAGCCAACTTCTGGAGAGGCCTGAGTCCCAATTATAACCATGTAGGTTGAAGGGCAGAAAGTCAAGATAACCAGAGAAGTCTACCCAAAAGAGGTACTGCCAAAGCTGGAGAATATTCCAGAAGGTCTATTTGCTTTCTTGCCTTGTCTCTTTTTCCTGTCCCTTCTTTTAGAAGGAGAATTACTAGTGGTGGCTGAGATCTCTTTGGGTGGACTAGACAGGATGAAATGGAGGAAGAAGAAAACCAACATACTTCCTTTTTCCTAGAATGAGTTGTGGGCATAGGTATCATCCCTCTTCCTCTTTCAAGCTTAAACCCAAGAAGCCATTAGAAAAAGCAGTGACATAGTTGGATGAGGAAAATCAGGAAGGGTCGGATATTGTGGTGATGGTGATATTCTAATGGTTACGGCAGAAGTAGGAGTTATGTGACCAACACCTGAGGGAGCTGAGCTGGACAGCTTGCTGGGTTCCACAGATGGAGCTTTAAAGTTCCTTGGTGCTCATCTGTAACAGTGGGGATCCAGAAGTCAGCAGATAAGCATTTCAACCCTCACATCAGAGCAGTGCTGAGGACTGTTTCACAGGAGAGCTTGTTGAGCTCCCAGCAAGACCAAACTTGTTGTGGGCAACTGGGTAATAACTGCACACACCAACATACTGGCATTACAGAAGTTTCTCTCTTTCATATCTTCTTTTCCCCCTCTTTCTTTACTTCAGTTTCCTAGGATCAACTCCCAAATAAGTAACCTGCATCCAAGTCCCTCCCTGTCTTAAAGTCTGCTCAGAACCTACAAGAATCCTCACAAAGACAAATGTTCTCCAACCTGAAAGTGAGTCTAAACAGGTAGACTGTCCCCAAGAAATTGTGTCACTGGTGTCCTGCATCTATGGCTGGTCTCTGGTAGGAATTTCTCTTGTGGGATTGTGAGCACATTTATTTTTCACAAGCTCTAAGATTTCGAGTGATTGGGCCTGTTGCATGTCAGAAAGGGAAGGTGAGTTGGTGGCTGAAGAAACAGAATCTTTAGCTCCTATCTCCTTCACTGGCTTGAGAGGTGTCACCTCACAAGTACCACATACAAAGGTATCATACACACAGGAATTTAGGCTTTCTCCCCACTCTCACTATTCCACAGTCATGCACACACATCTCACATCAAGAAGTAATTCCCTTCCAAAGTTAGGGTCCAGGGAACTCTTAGCAGGGATCTCCTTGGAATTCCTGGAATGAAGGCAATATTTGAGGTTACTTCCTGCTCTCACTGAAATGGTGGGATTCTACGGTTGGCCTCCTGGGAGGTTCAAAACATTGTATAGTCAACCCCTAAAGGGTTTATTTTGAACTCTAGATAATTAAATAAGCATATGGTTGACCAATAGGAGGAATGTTTTGCTGGGATAGTGCACAACACTCAACAGTCTCCCCTAGGTAGGGAGGTTGGACAGAGGGGTTGGGCTGTGGACAGTTTTTTATTTCTAGCTTCTGTTTGAAGGACTGATTTTCCCCTCACTAGTCAGGTAGGCATTCCACAAATTATGTATTGCATGACAGATCCAAAGATGACTAAACCCAGTTCTATTCCCACTACAGTTGCCATTGAAAAAGCTGCTGCTCCAAAATTAGTCACAGACATTTGATTTAAAATTAGACATCATTTCTCTTCCAGGAGAAAACTTGAAGGACTTCTGTCCATAGGGGTGTAGCCAGTTTTCTGAGATGTGGTGGGGCTGAGGCAAAGTAGGTAGAATGTAGGAATGAGATGGAAGAAGGCAGCAAAAAGAGCATTTTAGCACTTTTTGTGCTGCTGTAATGATACATCTATAACTGGGAAATTTATAAAGAGCAGAAATTTGTTCCTTTCAGTTCTAGATGCTGGGAAGTCCAAAATGTGGTGTGCTGTCTATAAGGAAAGCCAAAGGATATATATGTCAATATCTATAATATATGTTATATATAATATATATGTCAATATATATAATATATATGTCAATATATAATATATATTATATATATGTTAATATATATGGAGAGAGAAATATATATGTATGTATACACACACATATATACATATATATATATATATATATATATATATATATATATATTCGCCTTGTGCTGTCAGACTCACAGGAGACTAGAACTTAGCTGCAGGGGCTCTAGTTACATTCCCTTTCCCTGTTCCCTGCACCCCTTAATCCACCTCCTTCAATTTGGAGCCGCCTCCCAAGAGCACATCTAGCTATGAACATCAGAGAACTGATCCAGTGATGAGTTTAGTGCCACTATGTTCCAATTACCTCTCTGGTGGAATTGATTTGGTTGGCAATTGTAACCGTCATAATTATTCACCTAATTACCACTTAAAGGTCCCAACTCTCCACACTGTTGCATTACTGACTGAGTTTCCAACACATCAACTTGGGGGGAAGTCGTGCAAACCACATCCAAAAAATCGACAGAGAAAGGGACATCTTCTAGAGGCAGTAACAGTGAAGTGTTCCTCAATATACCCTCCTATCTGTGGAACAAGAGAATATATTAGGTGGAAAAGCCACTCCTTTAAATTCTTGATGCCTGGGAACTCATCTAAAAGCTCCAGAGAAAGAAAAACTTCCAGATCTCTCCAGACTGTGATGTTCCTTTACCCCAACCACCAGATAGAAGTGGGAGGAAGCACCTTAGCAGGAGGTGAGAAGTAACTAAAACCTTGTACCTCACTCATCTATGGAACTCTCCAGCTGGACACAAAACTTGTGATTTTTCCACCCAGAAGAAGGAGCAATTCTCTACTGGGGATGGAAGGACACAAACCAAGCACATGTGGGAGCTGTGAGGCCTGTTTCCATCTGTCCAGTACCAGGGAGACTTTCTCCCAAACCCCTTTAGCTAATGCCTCTGCAAAATTTTAATAAAATAGATCTCTCAGGAAGTAGCAACTGAACATGACCACTGCACCTTAAAGAAAGACTACTGAGTCTTTCTCTCATATACAATGAACTTCTATAATCAGAAAAGATATGAGGCCTGAGCTAGCTATTCCACCCTCTGGCCCACAGCCTGTTGGACTAGCTATTACTAGCCAAGCTTCATAAACAAATAAAATAGCTTTCCAAACACAGGCCAAGGGAAAGAAGCCACAAAAAGGAAAAGGAGCTGTCCTTTCTGCAGTTCATAGAGCCTCCCTGGATGTGACCTGCCCAAACAGACTGCTAACTATATCATATCCATTGTGTACCAGTCACACGTAGATCCTTCTGATGCTGAAAGGCCCATATACAGATGGAGGGAAAAATACATGAATGATTGTGCTCAGAGGATGCCAGGTACCACAAAACTGAGGGAAAGAAATAACTCATATCCTCTGCTGCACACATGTGCCCCTCCCATTATGACCATCCCCCATCAGGGTAGTGTGTTTATACATCTGATGAACCCTCAATGACCTTTCATTACCACCCAAAGTCAACAGTTTACATTCTACAAGTTTTCACAAATATATAATGACATTCATCATCATAATATCACACACCATTTTCACCGACTGAAAAAGACCTTCTGTGGGTTTTCAAAAAGAAAAAGCAGCTTTTGTGTGTTGCTGGTAAGTGTTGCTTTCCTAGTAGAGGGACCAGCAGGAAACACAGTCACCGATGATGAAACATCATTGTACTGTCCTGGAAACAGCTGAAAAGTAAGCCTTGATGTGTTACATGCAACAGGGAAAGAGAAAAAGATGGAACCATAGCAGATTTGCATATCACAAGACTAGATTTGCATGGGACTGGACCAAAATGTCTGCAACAGCCCAGGGAAGAGATTAGAAGACCTGTTTTAGGCAGAGTATCTGCAAACCTAGGTTGAGAAGGCCTTCTTGGTGACTACTGGCCCTGAAAACAAGGAGAGAAGGGATTCCTTTGCTTCCTCGCTTGAGGTACAGGGAGGATGTGGAACCACAGAGCTGGGATAGGGAGCTGCAGTGGAAGAGCTAGCACAGGTGTGTACCCATCTCTCCCTTTAAAGGACTGTGACCACTGGGTAGCAGGTTACTTCTTGAAATGTTCACGACGTTAATAAGCCTCTGAGCTATTTAGGTGAAGGGTATAAGAGCACAGAAAGAAAAAGAACCTCAGAGAAGGACAGGGAGACTGAGAAAAAGGAGAGATAAATGTTTCTGCAAGCCCTGAGCTGTAGTATCCACTCGTCAGGACTCATGAAAGGAAAGCTGAGGCCTGATGTGCCTGCTTCCAGCCCCAGCAGCTGCATAACCAAGGGACTGGGCACAAGAGCCCCCTCCTGCTAATGACGAGATAGGCCTTCCCAGATGGCTGAAGCTGCTTGAGAGTCTAAGCCTTGGTCTTACAGGAAAAACCAAGACCCCAAAAAGAAGGTCAATTCCTTGCCTGCCCTCTAGAATCGGAGCTGCGGGCTGAGTTGGGAAGATAGATATAATTAAGAGCACACTCTTTTCCTGGCAGTACCCATAATCTGGGTGTCATCAATCACCACAGTCCCAGCACTCAGCTAAGAGGACATGCAGTATGAGGGACAGATGGAAGGAGTGATATGTACTATTTCTCCATTCAACTAGGCAATACCTAAACCTTGGGCTCGGTCCATGTCCCCAAGGACTCCTAGGTTGGAAGCTAGGAAGGAGGTCATGTTCCAAGCTTTCACTGTTTGTTTTGTTTTGTTTGTTAATGCTTACAGAGCAAACAAAAGTGCTAAAAAGTTGAAGAAGAGGTATAACCACCCTAGCTCTACAGTGCTACACCGTCAGACATAGGCACATCCAGTCCCAGCCGAGGGGCGCCGCGCTTGCGCACAGCAGACGCTGAAGCCGTGCGCCCTCAACGCGGTGGGCGGGAGCTGCCCGGGCATCCGGGTCCCTCACCCCGCCCCACTGCATGAATGAGAGGAGAGGCGCCCGCCCCTCCCCCGCCGGGCCCGCCCCTCGCCGGGGGCAGCCGCTTGCAGTCTGTCGCCGCCACCTCAACCGCGCTGGGTCTCCGCGGGCTGACGCTCGCCGCTTGCAGCTCTTTGCCCGCATCTCTCTGCCTACAGCCAACAGCCGAGAGCCGACGGTCTCACACCTCCGTCGTCACCGCCGGCGCGTCCGAGTAAGTAGGCGAGCACCAAGGACGTGGGCTCCAAGGGCCGCCGCCCCCCGGACTGGTGCTTAGGGGACGGGGCGGGTCCTGTCCGGGATGCTGCAGAGGACGCGGGCCCGCGCCAGCCTCCCCCACACACGCTGTGGATCCTCGGCGGCCCGGCGGGGAGCGGAAGGCTGGGACAGCTGCCCCAGGCCGGAGAGGGACGCGGGGAGGGTCCAGCGCGGTCGCGGGATCAGTCCTGAGGGAAGAGCCGCAAGGGGCTGTCACCGGGCGGTCGCGCAGAGCAGGTTGGCCGCCCCCTCGCGCGCGGGTTGCCTGAGCCTGGGCGTCTGTCCCTGGGCGTGGGAGGCGGCCGCGACGAGGCGGGGAGGCTAGGAGGATGCCGAGGAGGGCAGCTCGCTGCCGGCGGTGGAGACGCGCCTTGGGGGGCGCGGCGTGGCAGTGTTTTACTGGCCTTGATCCACTCTTCTTTGTGGCGCTTGTCTCGTGCCTGGTTGTCAGTGTGCAAGGCATTGGTCGGTGTGTGGACATCTCTCTTTGGCTAACTCGTTAATGAAAATCATATGGTGGCCTCTTTATCTGTGAGTGGGGGGCCTGTGTGCTCCCGCAGGCCGGAGAATTAAGGGCCTTTCTTTGTTTCTAGAGACCTAATGTGTGTGTGTGTGTGTGTGTGTGAGCGTGTATTCTTGTGTGCGTCCCCTGTGAAATGAGTAAATCAAAGAAATCAGAAGGGAAAAAAGATAACTTCACACCTTTATGTCGTTCTGCCTCTAGTATTATTTCAAATAACAGTTTTTTCTTTTTACTGTAAAACCAGTGGGTTTTGTTAATTGACTGTGTCTGTATCCTCATCTATTTATATTCAGAACACCTTTTGGGGGTCTAGTTAATGGTAAGATATTCATAGAGAGATAACATATAAGACACTGGTTCATGAGTAATATGTATGCATGTAATATTTATGTACATCTCTGTATGAGTACTCCAATATATCTAGATCTTCACTGTTTTCTTGGTTCTTCACTGTAGGGAGATTTTGTTTCTTCTTCCTCCCTGTGTTAATAAGAAGGTGGTCCAGCAGGTCCTTTGCACCTCCTTGCCTCCCACCCCCCCCCTTTAGGCTTTGGCCAAGGGATTTATTCATATTACCTTGGCATGTGCCCTTGGTTTGATCTGAATTTTCCTGTGTTCTGTTGTCTGGTCATGCAGCCCAGCTCAATGGCTCCTCTTACAGGACTACTGAAAACAGAACACCTTTTTTCATTGTCCTCATCCCCAGAGAGAGAAGGAAGCTCTTCAGGACCCATAGATTTGGACTCACTGAACTAACTGCCTTCCTGACTGTTGCCCTGGTAAAGTTAAGCGGGGTTGCAGTTGATGTAGACCAGTTAAAAAGAGGTCATTATGATAGCACCAGCTATTCTCTGATGTTTTGTTTTTAAACCAAAATATTTAAAATTTAGTAGTTGATTGATGAGTTTCACTTTCTTTTTTTACTCTTCTAATTTTATAGAGTGATGGAAAGTTGTAATTATAAAAACATACTTCAAAATGTGTTGTATTATGATCTTTGGATTCATAGTAGTAGTGGTGCTGAAAAAAAACGATAGCCAGGCATGGCCGTCCAGGGTTTAATCCCAATGACTGAGGCAGGAGGATTGCAAATTTGCGATATTATGAGATCCTATCTCAGTAGAATAAAAAGGGCTGGTGGTATAGTGCAGTGCTAGAGTGCTTGACTAGCACATGTAAGGTTCTGGGTTCAATCCCTAGTATTGCTAAACAAGAACAAAGTTTATATTGGATGATAGGAATAATTGGGTGAGTCCAGTTTTCTTCAGGATTCTCTTTAAGATTATTTTTGAATCAGATGTATTTTAATTCCTAGTAGTTTTCAGTGCAAAATGAAATGTGAACCCCCACAGCATCTGTTTTTGCATATTCTCTCTGTTTAAAACATTTGCTTTTAATTTGAAGAGGAAATTTTCCACTGGTTGGATCAGAATCCATTATCCTTGGTAAAATTTGTACCTTATACTACCGAGTTTGAATTCTTTGTTTGTTACAGTTAACATTAGTAAAAGTTGATGTTTTGTGAAGTTTTGGTTTCATGATGTAAATTTAAATAAATTTTAATATTAATGATTTAATGTAAATAAGTTAATTTAAAAATTAGTATCACTAATATTGAAGCCACCTCAATACATTAGTAAATAGCCTAGATAAGACATTTTTTAAATTTATTTATTTATTTATTTTCTTTTTGAGTCAGGGTTTTACTGGGTAACTCAGGCTGGTTTATACTAGTGGCAGTTTCCATTGAGCAATTCTTTATCAATAATTTTCTGCTTCTTATAAAATTGGTAGTATTACTATAATATACTAGCTTGCACCATATAAAATTGTCATTTTTTAGATTTGAAAATGTTTTAAAAATCATTTTTAATGGCTGGGCATAGTGGCACACACCTGTAATCCCAGCACTTGGGAGGCTAAAGCAGGAAGATCACTGGGAGTTTGAGGCTAGCCTGAACTACATGATGAGAACTTGTCTCAGAAAACAAAAAACAAAAACTCCAACTTTTCCCAGCAGTTTCATATGATTCAATTGATTTTTCTTTTAATGTTTATGCTGATATTTCTTTGCATATTCTGGATGAACTTCTATTTAGGAGGTTGAGATATAACTATCTCATACAATCATCCTTCATTCTCATTCATACATCACAGTTCCCAGTTAAATCAGTGTTAGTATTCTGTGACTGACAGTGTGCCTTTTACTAACAGATGAGCCATAGAGGATATTACTATTACATTTTCTTCTTGTACAACTTCTATTGCTTCTGTATGAAATTATTGTCTTGTTTTTCACTTGCTTAGTTTTCTTTGTTATCAGTCACTAACTTGACCTCAAACTCTGACAGAACTGATAATCTTTCATTATTTTCAGGTAATCTTTCAGTTTGATTTCATTGTCCTGGGAAGTTGTTCTGCCATGGCCCTTCCTCTCCTGCTCCAGTCTGGATTGCTTTACTCTCCAAACTATTGCACAGCCATCATCCCAGCACTTCCCTTTATCATCATTTTGAAAAATCCCTTTGCCATTACCTGTTTGGATCTATTTTCTGGCTCCTGTATTTTCCTTGTTCTTTAGTGGCTCCCTGATAAAGGGTACATATGAAATCTCTTGTTCCTTCTTAAATTCAGAATTTGCCCTCTCATTTGAATGGGGAGTTCAGCTCATTGCTGAATTCTACATTGAAAATTAGTGTTTCCCTTTTGAAGGCATTTTTCCATCATTAGCTTCTAGTGTTGCTATTGAGAAGTCTGATGCCATTCTAATCTCTGTTCCCTTTTTCCTTCCATTTGGAAAAATTTGAGGATCTTCAGTTTATCTCTGGTGTCCTGACGTTTCATAATATACCTTGATAGGCCATTTTCTTTCCTTTTCCTTATGGAATAGATTGTATTTATCAAAAATGACTGTATAATGTATCCACACGCACACACGTGCACACACAGAGTCCAACCAGTATACTATTCTTTGTGTTTCTGACATGCCTCTATCTAGAGGAGAGGTCTTCATTTCCTTCCTTAGGGCCTGTGCAGACATAAATCCTTCCTGGAATGTTTTGGTAAATTCTTCCCAGAATGTTTTGGTTTGGGGGCACAGCTGGATGACCAGGGGCATGCACCTGGCACAGTGAGGTGCCCAAGGTCCTCAAGCCAAGTTCCCTTCTCACATTTGCCTTATGACAACTTTTCAGACATTTTGAGGTTAATCACTGGAAATGTATTTGTATTCATTAGGAAACATGGGATGTTAAGATTTAGGGCTTTGTTGTTGTTGTTGTTTGCTTTTAAATGAAAATATCAGTTAACATCAAAGAGGTTCTTCAAACAGGATGAAGTCACCTCTAGAATAAATATGAAGACTGTCAACTGTATTTAAAAGAAGCATACTTTAGGAAATAATAGAACCATTCATGACCAAAAACTGTCTTTTAAGTTTCATGACTAAATATTCACTGGTGAATGTGACAGATTGCAAGAATTTATTTTATTTTATTTTATTTTTTTGTGGTACCAGGGAATCAAACTCAGGCCCTGTGTTTGCAAGGTAGTGCAGTACCACTTGCGCTAAATCCCCAGCCCTATTGTAAGAATTTTTATGACAAGAAGATGTAAACAAACTATAGAGTCACACCTTGATTGGACATTGTTAGTATACTGTTTATCTCACAAATGCATATTTTTTAAATATGGAGATACTTATTATTTTTAAGTTTTTATATGTACATGTTTTGCTTGGTACATAAAAATTACATTTATCCTAAGAAGTTGTAACATAATACATCTTAATTCTTTTTACTTCATTCCCCTTCTCTGTCTTCCCTACTCCTCCATGTCTTGGCCCCCTTTCCATTTACAAAATACTTACAGTATATAAGTATTTCATAACATTTCCACATTCCTTAAATTCCTCAGCAGCCCACTGTTCTCACTCAAATAAGCTGGCCTTATAACTCACTGAGGGTTTAGAAGACCTTAGACAGAATTCACCCTCCATGGGGTTGGTATTTCTGTCTTCCTCATATCAGAGGCCAACTGCCCTTGCCACCACTTCTTCTTCATTCCTTGTCTGCCTCATACCTCCTCATAGCTCATAGCTCTTGCATTGCGCCCTCTTTCTTGTCTCATCACTTCTCCAAGGTTCTATACATGTCAGAATATACACACAGGCCCTTATATTGCCCATCTTTAAAAGCAGAATGACAAATTACAACTCTCTCTGCCTCCCATCCATGCC
>PVIC010037745.1:0-17933 GCA_004025085.1 Thryonomys swinderianus | reverse complement strand
ACTGCACTGAGGTCATCTCACATGACTGTTCCACTGTCCTTGACCCCCTTTTCCACATTCTCACTCTGGTTTTGTCCTGGCTTTTCCCCTTAGATAGCCACCTGGCTTTCCTCCTCTTTCTTGCTATATGCCTGCTTACATGTCACCTTATCAAAAAGGTCTGGCTTGAGTTTAAAAAAGTAAGTTTCTCATTCCATCAACAAAAGCTAATGATGGCCCTCTCCTTTGCCATCTCCTTTATCCAGACTTAAGCTTCTATGAGAAACAAATAAGAAACATCCAAATATACTTATGCTAAAGTTTGAAAGTATTACAAGACTCTAAACCTGGTGACTCTTTTTGGTTGTACAATGAAGTTCTTTTACCACAAATAACATGACATTTAAAGAAAATATTTCATTGAAAAAGAATGCACTCTTTAAGTGAGGTGTTCAGTTCTCAGTTTACACTATAACATTCACATAATGTGGTAAAGGAAAGTATTGGTACTAAAATACCCTTTGTATTCTGGTGAAGCTAAGTACACCTGAAACGCCAGCAGTCTGGAAAATTGAGGCAGGAAAATCCCAAATTTGAGTCTAGCTTGGACAACTTAGCAAGATGTTGTCTCAAAAGAAAAAAATATAAAAAGGTTGGAGATGTCACTCAGTGAAATGGACTTGAGTTCAATTCTCTGTATTATAATTTTTTAAAAACCCAATTTATTTCTAGATATGCTGTAGGAGGTTGATCTCTAAGTTATTTTTTGTGTGTCACGTGAAAGTCATCCAATGTTACAGTTCTGTGGCATGTAATATCTCCTTATAGTTCTTTTTTTTTTTTTTTGAGACAGGGTCTCCCTTTGTAGTTCAGGTTGATCCTGAACTCCTACTATGTAGCCCAACCTGGCCTCAAACTCAAGACAATCCTCCTGCCTCTGCCTCCCAAGTGCTGGGATTACAGATGTGAGCCACCACACTCAACATTGTGGTACATGGTGGCAGGGATTGAACTCAGGACCTCGTGCTTGCCAGGCAGATGCTGAAACCACTGAGCTAAATCCCTGGCCCTCTTCTTATAATTCTTTGAAGATATTTATATTGTCTGCTCTTCATAAGACAGTAAGCTTGGAGATTGAAAAGTTGAAAAATTTAAAGAGACAGAAACTTATTTTAAAGAACATAAAATAAGGAAAATATGTAAATTACTATAACAAGTTCAATAATGTAAGAAAGAGCTTTCACAAGATTTAGAATTTAGAAGGAATTTTAAGGGTCAAAGGTCCAGGCCAGCTGGGTAGATCAGTGGAGTTGCAAAGTCAAGAGGCACGGATTGGGCCGGAGGGTTAGCTCAGTGGTTCCGGCGCCTGCCTCGCAAGTGCAAGGACCTGAGTTCGATCCCCGGTAACCACATATAATGCTGGGCTTGGAGACATGCCCACCAACAATCAACACCGCATACCACAATGCCGGACGTGGTGGCTCAGGCCTGTCATCCCAGCACTCGGGAGGCAGAGACAGGAGGATTGCTGAGTTCACGGCGGCTTGCCTGGGCACCATAGTGATCTCAGGGCCAGCCTGAACTACAAAGTGAAACCCTGTCTCAAAAAAAAAAAAAAAAAAAAGAGGCACGGATTAAGAAGAGAAAAGAAGACAGATCAGATGGGCTCGGGAGGTCCTCTCAGTCAATACTGAGCAGGCACCGTTTATTGAGTAGATTATATTTATACTATTCCAAAAGGCCAACATGGCTCCGAAAATGGTTACATATTATCTTATAGGTGAGGAAAAACAGGAACAAAGCATCTAGGAACTCAGTGCACAAATGGGAGTAGGATGTCAATGATAAACATACTGTCTGGAATCAGTTCTTTAAATGTCAAACTACAATTTTCTTAAATCTTTCCTATCTCTAACTTTCTTTCACTATTTTTTATTAATGCTTAACTTTAACAAGAGTAAGTACATCTATCAAACACTTAATTAACTCTACAGAATTCAGTCCTGACCTACATAGAAACAGGAAGGAAAACAACATGTTGCCAACTTGAGAGGCAATAGTCGGGGGCCAAGTCAGAGGCTGTTTACCTTCCCAGTCAGGCATCCCAATGTAGCAACTCCAGAGGTTGCAGGTCTTATCTTGGGAGCTGGGCAGCACTGTTTCAATTAATGCAGATCTCTCAACTGCTAGTTGATGCAGCACCCAGTGCAGATCTCCAGGCCTGTCAATGAAATTGCTTAGACTCTAGGGATCTAAGGGATGCTTAGACTAGGCCACTTCCCACAGTCAAACAGCTCTACTTCAAATTTTATAGATGAGGAAACTAAAAGATAAAATGTTAATTGCCTCATTCTGTGAAGCACAACTACTTACATGAGACAGGTGGATGGAAAGACATGAATTTAGAGCCAGGTGACCTTGGCGTGGTTTGGATTTCAGCCTTTATTAGCAAGATTTATTAAAAAAGGAAGGGCTGGGGCCGGCGGGTTAGCTCAGTGGTTCTGGCGCCTGCCTCACAAACGCAAGGTTCTGAGTTCGATCCCTGGTAACCACATACAATGCTGGGCGTGATGACTCACGCCCACCAGCAATCAATACCACATACCACAGTGCCAGGTGTGGTGGCTCACGCCTGTAATCCCAGCACTCGGGAGGCAGAGGCAGGAGGATTGCTGAGTTCGAGGCTTGCCTGGGCTCCATAGTGAGCTCAGGGCCAGCCTGAACTACAAAGCCAGACCCTGTCTCAAAAAAAAAAAAAAAAAAAAAGGAAGGGCTGGAGATTTAGCTCAGTGGTTCTGAAACCTGCCTAGCAAGAGCAAGGTCCCTGGTTGACCCCAGTAACCACATACAACAATACCGGCCATGGTGACTCACACCCACGAGAAATCAGTACCACCACAGTGCTGGGCATAATGGCTCACCCTTGTAATCCCAGCAGTCAAGAGGCAGAGGCAAGAGGATTGCTGAGTTTGAGGTTTGCCTGGGCTACATAGTGAGCTCAGGGTCAGCCTGAACTACAGTGAGACCCTGTCTCAAAAAAAAAAAAAAAAGACAACATTCTAGGGTTTTAATTTTCTCATCTATAGAAGTAGGATAAGTAGACATTCTGTTAATGCATATGTAAAGATCAAATGGAATAACTGAAAGGTTGTTTATCTTTTAGGCAATATGCACACAAAATATTACAACACTGATTTATTGCACAACTTGGATATAACTCAAGTCTTGTAATTTGGAGACCTTTATCCATCATTTATTAGTGTGAAATATTTTCTATGACTTTTAGCATAATTTAGGCAATTCACATGCTTGCATCGTTAAAGTAGAATATAATTATCAATCTTGACATATTCAAGTTGTTTACTTGAATTCTATAATTGCTCCTCACCTGTTTAGTTATATATATGGAAAATAAAACAGATGCTCTTACTACAAAACTTTCTTGACTAATTTTTGCAGTTACATAGTGCTATGTTGTATTTCCTTTTTTTTTTTTTTTTGAGACTGGGTCTTGCTTTGTAGTTCAGGCTGGCCCTGAGCTCACTATGTAGCCCAGACAAGCCTCAACTCAGCAATCCTCCTGTCTCTGCCTCCCCGAGTGCTGGGATTACAGGTGTGAGCCACCATGCCCGGCACTGTGGTATGTGGTATTGATTGTTGGTGGGCGTGAGTCACCACGCCCAGCACTGTATGTGGTTCCTGGGGATCGAACTCAGGACCTTGCACTTGCCAGGCAGGTACCCAAACCACTGAGCTAAATCTCTAGACCCTACGTTGTATTTTCAATCTGTATATGCTTCTTCCCTAGAAGAACTGTTAGTATTGGATTTGAGGAATTAAAAAGAAAAATAACATCAGGCAGGAACTTGTTGATAGAAACTAATGAACATATCCTTTAGGCACTTTTAGAGAAGTTGTGTGATACTATCAATATAAAATTTATATTATTTTTTTGATTTGCTAGAAAGTTCAGTGATATAATTAGCTTTATGTTTCTGACTTTTCTTTCTTGTTACTGCATGTGGCAACATATTTGAACAGCAAGTTGAATGCAAATGCTTTTGTCTTCTTCCTTACCCCATACAGGGTCCTTCCTCTTTAGAGCAGATAAGAGAAGAGGGACCTGAGATTACTTTTTTTTTTTTTTTTTTTTGCTTTTTGGAGACAGGGTCTCGCTTTGTAGTTCAGGCTGGCCCTGAGCTCACTATGGTGCCCAGGCAAGCCGCCGCGAGCTCAGCAATCCTCCTGTCTCTGCCTCCCGAGTGCTGGGATTACAGGCGTGAGCCACCACGTCCGGCATTGTGGTATGCGGTGTTGATTGTTGGTGGGCGTGTCTCCACGCCCAGCATTATATGTGGTCACCAGGATCGAATTCAGTCCTTGCGCTTGCGAGGCAGGCGCCGGAACCACTGAGCTAACCCTCCGGCCCCTGAGATTACTTTTATACATATTACTATACTATTTAAGAAAGATACCCAAGAGTTGGTGAGGTAGTGGGAAGGACATACACTCAGAGGTTCTGGACTTTGTTTTCCCATTTGATTGTCAGAACTCAGTCAAATCCCTTTTCTAACCCTGGTTTCTGGAACTATAAAGTTGAAAACTAATAAAAACTACCCTTGGGTTGTCAGAGGAATTATATTATATTCCTCAAATGATTTAAAACATTTAGAAAGATGCATGTCAAACCAGGTGTGGTGGCACATGTCTCTTAGCACTTGCTTTTTTTATTTTTTTTTTTGAGACAGGGTCTTACTTTGTAGTTCAGGCTGACCCTGAGTTCACTATGTAGCCCCAAATAACCTCAAAATACAACAATCCTCCTGCCTCTGCCTCCTAAGTGTTAGGATTACAGCCATGAGCCACCATGCCCAGCACTGTGATATGTGATCCCGGGATCAAATTTGGGACCTTGCGGTTGTGAGGCAGAGACCAGAACCACTGAGCTAAATCCCTGGCCCAATATCTCAGCTCTTGGAAGGCTGAGGCAAGAGTATCTTTGTGAACTTGAGGCTAGACTGTGCTATACAGCGAGTTCGAGGCTAGCGTGGTCTACACAATAACACCCTGTCTCAAAAAGAAAAAAGAAAAACAGACAGATTCCTGTCGAATAACTATTCTAATAAGGCATATGAAAATAAAGTTCGAAATTTAGCTGAATCCAGCAATGTGATTAATCTGTAAAATATATACTCTGCAGTCCTATACACCTGCAAATTTTAGTCTGAACTTCTTATTCGCAATATCAAAGGAAGAAGCATGGCAAGGAAGCAAACCAGCAATGTCTATCTGTTAAAACTCTAGACACAATGAATTTAATAGAATTTATATGAGAAAAAAACAATTCATGAGTTGAGAGGAACATCAAAAAGAGGCTATGGGGGCCGGAGGGTTAGCTCAGTGGTTCCGGCGCCTGCCTCGCAAGCGCAAGATCCTGAGTTCGATCCCCGGTAACCATATACAAAGCTGGGCGTGGTGACTCACGCCCACCAGCAATCAACACCGCATACCACAGTGCCAGGCGTGGTGGCTCATGCCTGTAATCCCAGCACTCGGGTGGCAGAGACAGGAGGACTGCTGAGTTCGAGGCTTGCCTGGACTACATAGTGAGCTCAGAGCCAGCCTGAACTATAGGGTGAGACCCTGTCTCAAAAAAAAAAAAAAAAAAAAAGGCCATGATTACTCCCTTAGCAGAATTAACGGGAAGTTTTACAGACTGAATATGAAATGAAAGTGAAGATTACTTGATTTGCTATAAGTAACTATCTTCCTCATATGGATATGATCTGATGGGAAATTGTTTCATAATTAGCTGGGTGGTAGGCTGTTCAGGGTTAGCTAAGGCTGGTCTTTATTTATTTATTTATTTTCATCAATGTCATAAATCATGTTCTGTTATTACAACTGAATATCTGAGCCCGGATAACTTATAAAGAAAGATTTACAGCACTCTGAGAAATTGAGGCAGAAGGGCCTCAAAAATAAAATAAAAAGTTTAAAAAGGGGCAGTCTTAAAAACTGAAGAAGGACTGGGTATGTACCTCAGTGTGATGGTTTTGGATTTAACCCACAGTCCCACAAAACAAAATCAAAAAAGAAAAATAATAAAATAAAAAATTGTGTATGGGGGAGAGTGTCTAGTTTACAGAAGAGAGGGGAGAGTTACTCAGCTCACAGCTGTGGAGGCTGAAAGTCCAAGACCATGTGGTAGTATCTGTTCAGATTCTACTTCTAATGCTACTTCATGAATGGTTGAAAAATGAAAGAAAATAAGTGCCTGCACAACAGAAGTAAGAGAGTTGAGGAACTTGGTTCCAAGGTAATTTACGAGTCTCTCCAGAACAAACCCATTCACGGAGAGGGAATTAATGCATCCATGACCCAAACACTTCTAACTATTCCTGCCAATATTGCCACATTGAGCGATGATGCTTCAGTATCAGTTCTGGTTGGAACAAATCCCACCAAACAAACAAACAGATCTAAGCAGTCAATTATGAAAAATGTGTCCAAGTTAGGTTTGCTTACATTAGCATTCTGGATATAGGAACAACCTTAGCCTAATGGCTTCCTTCTTTTTTTCTTTCTAAAAACATATCTAAAAGAGTCCTCAAAAGTTTCAAGTTAGTATCACCATATAATCTGTTATTCCACTGTGAAGCAATTAAATCCTTTAGTTCAAAAGAATTGAAAATAGTTATTCAAACAGATGTGTGTAGATCAGTGTTCATAGTAGCATTACTCACAGTAACCAAAAGTGGAAACAACCAAAATATTCATCACTGAATAGCTGGATAAATAAAATATGGCATAACCATATGATGAAATATTATACAATCATAAAAATAAATGAGATGCTGATATATATTACTGAATGGATAAGTCTTGCAAACGTCATGCAAAGTGAAAAAGGTGAGACACAAGAGGTCACACAATGTTTGATTCAACTTACATGAAATATCTAGAATAGTTAAATCCATAGAGACAAAGATTATATTAGTGGGTGTAGGGATTGAGGAGAAAGAGAAATGGGGAGTGATTGCTTCATGTGTCTAAGCTCTCCTTTGGAAGCAATGAAAATATTTTGGGACTGTGAAGTGGAGATGGTTGCACAACAAGGGAATGTATATTCCTAGGTGTTTAATTTTGTGTTGTGTCAGCTGTACCTCAATAAAAAATAAAACAAAAACAAAACCAACACAAAACAAATGAGTAGTTCCAGGAGGAAAAAAAATGAGACTTATTTCCAATATTGAGACTAAGGAGAATAGTCTTTAAGGAAACAAACCATCAGGAGTATCTTTATTTGAATACAAAACTGGTTTCATATCTTTCTATACAAGACTCTTCAATGTAAGTAGATATCATGACTCTAAGGAGTAATAAGAGTGAAAAATATCTTAGTGGCAAATGAAGGTAAGAAGCAAAGAGAGTAGGCTACATTCATACAAAGAGAGTAGGTTTACATTCATCTTCAAGGCTTGAGGCAGAGACAAATTAAAAACAGAGGAGAAGATGGTCTGTTTACCTTCCTGGATTTTTTGAAAACGTGGAGCAAGAATGAGGTTGAGATTTTACTCTCTGTACAAAAGAGCCTGTTATTTTAAAAGTTAGCCACTGTGGATTCAGAGTGGGGTCCACTGGCCAAGGAAGACAATGCCCAAAGTGAGGAGTTAAGAAGTGACAGGGCTGGAGTTGTGAAGTCCTCCTGCGAAGGAGCCTAGTCCTTCAAATGCCCAAACTAAGAGATACTGTAATCTCTTACGGTTCCCTGCACTGGATCATCCTCTCACCATTCTCAAAAAGGAAGATTTTCTCTTCTCTACCACGTGAGATCACGTGTATAAAACTTCTTGCAGTGCATTGATGTTGCTATTAGTATTTGCCAATAATGCCCAATGTGTAAACAACATACTCTAATGGCATATTCAGATCCTGTATTTGTTCATCATTCACAAATATTTATTAAATACTAATCATTTACCAAGTAATATAGGGAATATTTTCAACAGTTGAGAAAATACTAAATTAAGATTCTGAGAATCTAAGATTTATCCTAAGATAGATAATTTGTATGCTGGATATTTTGGTTCCTATTTCATTTCAAAACTTACTGCTTCCAAAGGCTAAAGTGACCAAGAGCTATGTTTACTTAAGCCTTGATCTTTATTAAATTCTAAAATTGGTTATGAGTACATTGAAAAAATTTTAATAATTTCTATTTCTGTATATGCAATGTCATTTTAATTGTGGTTACATGGAGTTCTCAGGAGCCATGATACTAAATGGGTACACATAATGCTTTATATTACTGACTAGCATTTATGCAGTGTTTGTATGTTTGCCTCACTTAATCCTTAAAATAGCCATCAAAGGAAGGTTTGTCATCCTTCATTTTTTTTGTGTACACAGAAAATAAAGCTCAGAAAGAATAAATCATTTACTCAAAATTACAGACATAAATGTAAATGGTCCAACAATCCTTGTAGGAGGACATTTAAAGGCTCATGAAAATGAGGAGCTGAACAAATAGATCTTTATGATGCTTGTCTGAAGAGCCATAGGGCAAGAGACAAAGGCTCAACTAATAATAAAATTAAGAAACAAGACTGGGTCCATACTCAAAGCCTAGTCATTCTGCTATACTGAGACACGGGCATGGTAAGTTTGTAATAATTTGATTCCCTCCCAGATAATTATGGTAATAAATTTGGAGTCATCATCATAGCCACTAAAATTTATTGTGCCTGGCAGTCATGGACTCAGGGGCAATTGTAAATGTTAAAGTCTCAATGATGAAGGACCAAGAAGTGACCTATCACATAAAAGTTTGTGTTTTTTGTTTCATTTTGATTTGAGAGGATGGCAAGCTTTTGCTAGAAGTAAGAAATCTGAGGTTACAGAGCCAGTCATGGTGGTATATGCCTGTAATCCCAATCCGGAAGGCTGAGACACCTGAGGAGATAGAGGCAGGATTGCTGAATTCAAGGCTTGCCTGGCCTACATAGTGAACTCAGGGCCAGCAAGACCCTGACTCAAAAAAAAAAAAAATTCATCTCACAGCTTTCAAATCATTAGCTTATTCAACAAATTTATTAGTTTCTACTAGTGTGAATAACAGAAGCAAGGGTTCTCTGTGCATGGTTCAAAGAGTTAACCACAAATATTTTTAAAACAAATTTAAGTATTAATAACTAAACTATTGGAAAGGTATTAGGAAGGAAATAGGATGATAAAATGAGACAGGCGTTGTCATTTTCCCAAATAACCTTGTGAGGTCATCAGTTTTAAAATGAAAAAGGTGTTAATAAATTACTCTCAATTAATGAACGAATAGCTGCTAATTTTGAAATTTGCATAGTGCTTGTTTTATGCATCTTGGAACCGGCTGCGGAAAGGTGCGTTGTTGCGTCTCAAAAAGAGCAACAGAACAGCCTTTTTTATTTTTCATCGAGGGGACAAACCGAAAGAATCTAGAATCGAACAGGAAAATGCCAATCGAGTCTGGCTTTCACTAATTTTTTTTTTTTGTCTCCCTGTTCCCTCTGCAACAGGAATCTGGAAGCAAAGAACTAATCCCATGAACTGCCACGCAAGTTTCCGTACAACAATTACCGCCCGATGCAGGAAACTGGGAGGAAAAGGTCAAGGTGTGGTTTAGAGGGGTCCTCGAAGGACAGGCAGGAGAGCGGCAGGGCGCACAGCCGGGGTGGAGGCTGCGGCCGCGGCCCCACGTGAGAGCGCAGACAGCCCGCCGCGGGAGCCGCGCGCCGCTCAGGTGGCCTTTCCCGCTCAGGTGAGCACCTCCCCGCCTCCCATTGGCCGAGGCGCTCGCGGGGCCGAGAGGGCGACGCAGCCCGGTCTAGTTCAGGGTCTAGGGCGGCGCGTCACTTCCGGTAGCGCGGAGCTTGTAAAACACCCTGGAGAGAAAATGGCGGCGGCAGCGGCTTCGTCGCCTCAGCAGCTCTCTGATGAGGAGCTTTTCTCTCAGCTCCGCCGCTACGGCCTGTCTCCTGGCCCAGTGACAGAGAGCACCCGCCCGGTCTACCTCAAGAAGCTGAAGAAGCTTCGGGAGGAAGAGCAGCTGCAGCACCGGTCAGGGGGCCGCGGCAGCAAGACGCGGAACAGTAATAACAATAACACGGCAGCCGCCACGGTCGCGGCCGCTGGACCCGCGGCGGCGGCGGGGATGGGGGTCAGGCCGGTCTCGGGCGACCTCTCCTGCTTGCGGACCCCTGGGGGCCTGAGCCGAATCGCGGCCTCTGGTCCCGAGAGCCCCCCGGGAGGGCCCGGGGCCGCCGCCGCCGCCGCCGCCCCCGCGGCTGGCAGCAAAGTGTTGCTGGGCTTTAGCTCGGACGAGTCGGACGTGGAGGCCAGTCCCCGGGACCAGGCCGGCGGCAGCGGCGGCAGGAAGGACCGGGCTGCGCTCCAGTACCGCGGGCTCAAAGCGCCGCCGGGGCCCCTGGCCGCCAGCGAGGTGACTAACAGCCACTCGGCCGAGCGGAGAAAGCCCCACTCGTGGTGGGGGGCCAGGAGATCGGAGGGCGCCGAGCTGCAGATCCGGTCGGGGAAGGATGGGGCGGCGGAGGACGAGGAGCAGGAGGGAGACGACGGGGAGGACGGAGACCGCGAGGCAGAGGAGCCGCTGTGGGCGAGCCGAGCCGTGAACGGCAGCCGGCTTCTTCCCTACAGCTGCCGGGAGAACTATTCGGACTCGGAGGAAGAGGAGGAGGACGACGTGGCCTCCACCAGACAGTTCCTGAAGGACGACTCCCTTTCCCGGCATCGGCCTAGACGCAGCCACAGTAAGCCTCTCTCCCCTTTGACTGCTAAGTCTGCCGGCAGCCGGCTGGAGACCTCAGCTCAGGGCGGGGGAGGACTTGCGATGAATGACAGGGCGGCGGCTGCCGGGAGTCTAGACTGGAGTAGAAACATCGAAGAGGCGGCGGCGGCGGCGGAGCCAGGAGGTGGGTGCGATCAAGTGGACTCCAGCCCCATTCCTAGATACCGTGTCAGCTCTAAGAAACTGGCCCCTCTCCTGTCCCCGCCGCTTCCCGACTTGGAATCAACCTTGGATTCGTCTACAGGCTCCCTTCTTAAAACTAATAATCACATCGGCGGTGGGACCTTCAGTGTGGACTCCCCCAGGATTTATTCTAACAGCCTCCCTGCCAGTGCTGGAGCCGCCCCTAGTTCACTCAGGATCAATCATGCCAACCACACGGGCTCCAATCATACATACCTGAAAAGCACTTACAACAAGCAGAAGCTTTCTGAACCAGAGGAGGAACTTCTCCAGCAGTTTAAACGGGAGGAGGTTTCCCTACCAGGAAGTTTCAGTGCTCACTACTTGTCCATGGTTCTCCTAACTGCTGCCTGCTTATTTTTCCTAATACTGGGACTGACTTACCTAGGAATGAGAGGGACAGGAGTAGCCGAGGATGGAGGACTCAGTAAGTATTAAAACCTAGCGGTAGGAGAACAGTGCAAGTGATCTGCTTTAATTCCATACAGCACTTTACATGAGGTGTCTATTGCAAGAACGTGGTTTTAACAGCGAAATGCGGAGTGCATATGTCCTTTTTAAGGAACAGTATTACCCATATCGGATTGGTAGTTTATGATTGGGTTTAAATTTTTCTTCTGTGAAATTTGAAACAACCCAGAACCAATATTTTCCAAAATGCACTTGTATGTGACTTAATTGCCTGTTAGCCTTGTGCATTTCCCAGTTACTCAAGGTCTAGAAATATTACCATTATTCAGAAATGTCAGAAGTATCTTTTTCAAATTTAATTGTGATTCTAAAAGGCAGAGTACCTTTTGAAATCCAAGTGAAGTATTTTATAGAATGAGTATATGTATAGATAGTTTTGTAATTTCTTTAAAGAAAATGAGTGTTTTAGAAGCAGTAAGGAATACTGCTGAAGTGATTTCCAGCCCAAAAAAGTCTCTTCCCAATTGGTCAGCCAGTTCAGGGGCTTGAATTAAAGTTTATTTGGATTTGTTTGTAGACCTTGCTTTCTATTTATTTGCTGAATGACTGTAGGCAGATGTGTTTTTTCATTCATTAAACCACTGTCTTCTACACACATCCAGGACATAGTAATAAATCATTTTATTCCTCCTTAAACACATGAAAATAAATACAGGACACATTTTGTGAAGAAAAAAGGATGGAGCAGTTGATGTGCATTACTTTAGATTTGAGGTCAGAGAAGTGAGTTCTAGAACTGAAGAAGATGGGCCTTGTAGAGAGACTGGAGCGTTCTTGGCAGACTTACAAGAAGAGGAAAGGCCTTGAATTGAGTAAGAGCCTTCCTGTAGGGTGTAGTGCTTAGAATGTCTTATTTCCTAATTTGTAGAATGATAGCAACATTTACTACTAGGATGATGCTTGTGAAGATTAAAAGGTAGAAAGTAAATTAGTGCATAATGAATTGATGTATCCATATTTTGCATGTTAGATCCTCCCCATTTTTTCCCAAGAATTTTATGTTTTTTTCTTCCAACAAGAATTCACTCTATCATGTTTTGGCTTATTATATAATTTCACTTCAAAATAGATTGAAAGTTGCAGTAAACTGATACAAAATAGTGTAAGCTTTGGTTTAGGTAACAGCTAATTACAATGTAAGTAATAGATTGTTACGCTTAATTTGCAAGGGTTGGAAAAGAAATGAAATCAAGCTCTTAACTTTAATTGCATCATTGAGAATTGCTGTATTGTGTCCTGCCCTAAATATTTGGGTGGAAAAATTCAAGAGCACCCTGGCCATTACATAGGTAAAATTTGCATAAATGGCATTATCATCTGCCAGCATCAGTTGTCTATATTTACTGCTCATTTTCTGAGAGCTAAGTGCTTTTTACATATTATTTTCATTTAGTCTTCCTAGCAATTCATAGAGAGTGGTGATGCTATCTTTATTTTATGGATGATGATGAGATTAAAGTAAGTTAATAAATGTCCCACAGTTGCACAGCTAATGAGTAGTAGGACTAAGATTTAGTTTTAGATTATTTCTCATTCTAAGCTTGTTTTCTAACACCATTTTGTGTATCATTTGTATACAGCTTTCTAGATGAGAGACCCTGAACATTTGGTAGGCATTCATACAGAATGACTGATGAGCACAGTTCTTCATCCTTTTTATTTTTATTATTTATTTATTTATTTTTGATTTTTTGTAGTTCAGGCTGGCCCTGAGCTCACTATGGTGCCCAGGCAAGCCGCCGCGAACTCAGCAATCCTCCTGTCTCTGCCTCCTGAGTGCTGGGATTACAGGCGTGAGCCACCACGGCATTGTGGTATGCGGTGTTGATTGTTGGTGGGCGTGTCTCCACGCCCAGCATTGTATGTGGTTACCGGGGATCGAACTCAGAACCTTGCACTTGCGAGGCCGGCGCCGGAACCACTGAACTAACGCTTCGGCCCCTTTTTATTTTTTTGTGAATTGCACTTGGGACCATGTGCTTGGGAGGCAGGAATTTGGAACCACTAAGCTAAATCCCCACCCCGATGAACACAAGTCTTAATTCACATCTTTTTCATCACTGTTAAGATGAACAATTAATGTTACATATAAATTTCAAGTAGAATAGGATAGGAATGCTGGTACTGTCCTCACCTTCTTTAGATGGCAGGCAAGAGATCATAGGGCATTGCAGATTTTAGCAAATGGTAAATGTGAGGTAGCCTGGATAATGGAACAGTAATTTCTAAATAAGTGCAGTGAAGATGCTTGGATTTATTTGATGATTTTGACCATACTCTTTAACCTCTGAGCTTCATTCTTACCTGCTTGAGAACAGTATCTTCTGTCCATTGAGTTGTTATGAGAAGACATGAGATAGTTCGGCAAAAAATTAAGGTGCTATTATTCAGAAGTTCTGATGAAATTTGGTGTATTTCTGGTAAACTTTGTGGTAACTATTTCTTTTCTTTCCTTTTTATTTTTTGGTACTGGGAATTGAACTCAAGGCCTTGTGTTTGCCAGGTAGGCACTGTGTCACTGAGCTACATTCCCAGCCCTCTGATAACTATTTCTGTGATGAAATGTTCAAGTAATTTTCTGAATTGTCATTTTTAGTGCCTTTCTTATTTAGCACTTAGTTTTTATATCATTAAACATATAGAAATTTAAGCAGAAATTTTGAATCAAAATATGATGCATCCTTAAATGTCTGATATACTTGACATGTTGTGTACACCTGGTAGTTCAATTAGTCTGGTCACCCAGTGGTGTTAGAGTTTCTAGAGTGACTAATTTTTACTCTATGAATTCAAAATCCCTTGTCACATTATGATGCTTACCTCCAAATAGAAAGCAGAATAGATTGGCTATTGTAGACTCCAGGTCATTGTTTTATAAAGGGCATGACTTGCATAGAAAATATAAATAGAAGTGAGTAGGTATTATATGAGTGTGTATATTCATTGGTCAAATAATGGGCTTAAGGAAGTAGTTTTACTTTGAGTAATAATTTCACCAGAAGATTGTAGGTTATATGTGACAGTCAGCTTTTATTAGTTCTTATATGAATTACTTACAGTGTAAATTAGTCTTAAAATGTTGTCATTTAATCTTTGGATTTTATATCAACCTATTTTTATTAGATTACTTTTACTAATTATTAAATTACTGCTTTTAAATCTAAAAAAATAGAGGTTGGATTATATGATTTTTAAGCATTTTCTCACTTAAGTTTTAAGATTCCAATTTAGAACTATGAGATCAACTTGAGGATCAGCCTACAGTCAGAATGTTTGTCCCATAAGTGATCAAATCCTGACAATTCTACTGCTCCCTCCAAGTAGAAAACAGAATAGATTTGCTGTCTGAGGTTCATGGTGATTATTTTATAATAGACATGACTTGTATAGAAATGAGTATTATATATAGCCTTTTTCCTAGTCTTATTTCCACACCTGTTACTAATAAAATATTAAAGCCTTTCAGAGCTTCCTTTATATTTTTTATGTAAATATATGTGTGTGTAGATGTTCAATTTAGAATGTCTACTGTGTGCCAGCATTAACAAATAGTGTCAGTAATACATGATATGTGGAAGATGAAATTGTTCTTTTGGAGTTTCTTTTCTAAAAGGGAAGATGGACCAGTAAGTAAGAATTTTAGTTCTGCTAGTTAACAAGGAGGTGCTAGTAATTTTGGAGTGCTGGACTGAAAAAATAATGCAGTGTGACAAACAAGTCAGCAGGCTTCTCTGAGGTGAAATTTGAATGACATAAAGGATTTAGCCATTGACAGGGAGAACATTGTGGCAGAAGTGCAAGGCTTCTGAAGCAAGAATAATGTATATTGAAGGGTCAGAAAGAATTGTCAGTGTTGCTGTTTGTAGTTAATGAAGAAGAAAAGAATGGTAAATGATGATGTCAGAGATTAGGGATAATGGACTTAAAGGCCTTTATAGCCAAATCTGAATTTGAAGTGACATCATGCTATCTACATCATGCAAGTTGATTTTTAATTTTTAAAACTTAATACTGTATCATAAGTAACTCTTCCATATACTAATTCAAGTACAAAGATATCATTTAAAAATCTTTCTCTCCACTAGTCATTTTCTTGTAAAAAGTGTTATACTCTCTGCCATTCTTGATCTTGCTATTCTCTAAGTGCTACTCTCTTCTTAGCCAAGAAGTTCATTCTATTTCTTCCCTTTCTATTCACTCCTATCTAGTTTGATTTTCTTTACCAGTAATTCTTCTATAACCTGTCTCCCTCAAGGCACCAGTAACTAAGTTTCCACTCCTCACTCTTGGAGTTCAGTGCATTGACAACTCCTTGGTTTATTAAACTTTTCGTACCAAACTTAATTTCCATATTCCTCCCTGCTTATATTTTAAGTATTTTTAATCTCTGGCACTTTATCTTTGGTGCTATCCTTTTGTACACATTCCTGAGAGTTTAATTCACTCTCTTGTACAGTATCTTTCAATTTTGTATTTTCACCTTAGATTTCTCTTATAAATTCTAGACTCACCTGTTTGTTTTATTAGATATCTTTTGGTTGTACCAGAAGTACTGTGACAGCTGATACTTTTCTTACTTTCATTTGGTTTTTGCTCTCTGTTCCTTGTTTTACTAGTGTTCTACCCACCCAGAACCCAAGAGAAGCTTTGTGTTACTCTAGGTTCCTTCCTTCCTTTCAGCCACCAACCTAATTAGTTACCAAGTCCTGAAGTTCTGTTTCTTGCATACTTGTGGATGTCATTTCTTTTCATCATCACTGCTTTAGGTTAATTTCTTGCCTGAACTCTTTCAATAGCTTAATAAATGTAGTTACTTCGGGGCTATAGCTCTTCCAGTACATTTTTGAGTGCCAGAGTAGTATTTCTGAAGCACACATATAATCGATCATCTCTTGTTTAAAAATATCAATGGTTTCCTACTGTGGGCTAAATCTAAACTCCTTGGCTAACTGTCCCTGATCTGATTGTAGTTCATTTCTTTCCAATCCCTCTTATCACATTTATTTTCTGGAAGGTTGATCTACTTGATATTCATCAAGTAAGCATGACATTTTGGCTTCTGTGCAATTGCATGTTATTCTCTTTGGGAATGTTGTTTTCTTTCTGTTATCCAATTGCTATTCATTCTTAAAGGCGTTGCCTCTGGACATTTTTTACTACCTATCCTCTTGACCTGGCAGTTTGACTGATTATTCTGTGCTCAAATAAGATCCTTTGCATCCTCCATAGTATTTATTGCAGTACATAATTGTGTAGTCCACTATGCCAGATAGATTATACTTGGATTAATCTTTCTTTAGAAAAATGTGGTAAATGGAACAGATGTTTCTCAGTTTTGAGTTGAAATCTACTTCACTTGTCTTATCTACTCTATAACTTTACTAGAAACTTATTTGCCTTAAATTAAAAATGAAGATGATGGGGCCGGAGATTTAGCTCAGTGGTTCTGCTCACCTGCCTTGCAAGTGCAAGGTCCTGAGTTCGATCCCCGTAACCACATACAACAGTAGCAGGTGTGGTGGCTCATGCTTGTAATCCCAGCACTCGGGAGGCAGAGACAGGAGGATTGCTGAGTTGAGGCTTGCCTGGGCTACATAGTGAGCTCAGGGCCAGCCTGAACTACAAAGCAAGACCCTGTCTCAAAAAAAAGATGATGATAGTACCAGGATGGCTTTAAATATTAAGTGAGGTGATATATGTAAATTGCTTAGTGTTATTGCCTGGTAGTGAATGCATTGAAGGGGAAGTCACATTGAAAGCCATGCATAAATTAATTATTGAGTAAATGTTTCTTGGTTAAATAAATGATTACTTATTAGGACCTAAACACAGGTGACCCTCTGCGTCCATGAGTTCTTCCTTAGTGGAGTCAACCAATTGTAGGCCAAAAATACTGGAAAAATTGTGTGTATCAACTGAAGATCAAAAATATTTGAAAAGAGTGCATCTGAACATGCACAGATTTTTTTTTTGTCCATGTTCCTCAAATAATAAAATATAGCAACTTTTTATATAACATTTTCATTATACTTGGTATTATAAATAATATAAGTGATTTAAAGTATGTGGGAGGTTTTGCATTGGTTATGCAAGTAATGTGTCATTTTGCATAAAAGACTTGCATATCTGCAGAGAATTATTCCTTTTGAGGTGCTGGAACCAACTATGCACACTGAGGGATCACTGAGCATATCTGCTGATAACTCATTAACTCAGTATTTGATTACTTACTTTGTTCTCAATAAGAATATTGAAAAAATGCTTATCTCTGTAGAAGAGATAAGAGTGGAGACATTAGTAATAATCACAGACAATGGTTAACAAATGTAGGACACCATGTGATGAGTGCTACACTTTTTTGTGTGTGTGAAAAAGGGGAAATTTCATTAAAAACTCATTAAGTCTTAAATGATTAAAATCCCTGAACTTCAGTTAGACTTAATTTTGTGATTTGAGC
>PVIC010037744.1:0-17934 GCA_004025085.1 Thryonomys swinderianus | reverse complement strand
GTCTCGCTTTGTAGTTCAGGCTGGCCTTGAACTCACAGCAATCCTCTGGCCTCTGCCTCCCAAATCCTGGGATTACAGGCATGAGCCACCCCATCCAGCATTGTGGTGTGTTGTACTGGGGATCGAACTCAGGACCTTGGTGCTTTTGAGGCAGACACGGAACCACTGAGCTAAATCTCCAGCCCTGTTTGTATGTTTTTGAGCCAGAGTCTTGACAGGTAGTTCAAGCTGGCCTTGAGCTCACTATGTAGCCAGGCTGGTCTCAGTGATCCTCCTGCTTCAGCTTCCTGAGTGCTGGGGTTACAGGTGTGCGCCACCACACTGGGGTGGTTTGGATAGTTTTTGGAGGGCTCCTTTCTGCTTCTCTCAGGAGAACTGAACCTGTGGTGGCAAGGACAGGTAATGACAAAAACCTGCCTTTGCCATGCCCCTCCCTGTACATCCTTATTTGCAGGTGTCCATCTGCTCACCTGACCCGGGTATGGCACCTCTAATGCTCTTGCTGGGATGAAGATGGCCATGTTTTGGGCATGAGGCAGTGGGGAGAAGAGCCGCAGCCCACTGAATCGAGAGGGGACTTTCAACATCATCCAGCTCAGTGTCACCATCCTTGGGGCCACATGTAGACAGCCCGTGCCGGCTACTCAGAACATGGTTTCTCCTTACCTGTGTTGACTCAGGAGACTCTCCAGCTGACTCATTTTGGTTTAGCGTGTCACTGGTGTGCCATGGCAGAATTTCACTTTGTTAATTTATTAAACTTTGAGCCATTAGATTCAAGATCAGTAGACAGTGGGTATCGTGTTTGGGTCATCTTCACAGAATGACTTCCCGCTCACACTGAGGCTCGACACCACTATGCTAAAGCGACTACCTTAATACAGGGCTCTCTACCTGTCACTCCATTTTAACTTCTAGACACCTAATCTAAGTACTTAAAAACACCAAGGGAGCCTTGTTTTCCAATTTTATTAAAACAAACTCTGCTGGAAACCACTGAAAAGCACACTACCAATTAAAGAAGCTTCTAGGATTTGGGGGTCCTACATTTTATGAGAGAGATTTTTAAAAAGTAAAAATTTAAAACCATGAGCTAAAGTGTATAGTAATTGTTTAGAGTGAGGAAAATCACAGTGGATCACAAATTTAAAATGTTATAAACATCACAGAAATGTGAACAGTATGTAGTAGCACTTTAGGAATCAACTGGTGATACAACCATATTTTGGTTGCCTGGTCATGAAACTGATTTTAATATGAGTTTTGCTAAGGACGAAGCTCATCCACAATACAGAAGGACCAAGGACCTTGGTGGATGACCCCAGAGCACTCCTAATCCTCGACTTCCTGGGTCCTGTCTCTTCACAACTCCAAACTGTCACTATCTTCAGGCTCCTAATCTAGTCCACAGTTTCTTTCTTTCTTAGGAGACAATGAAACTTTTTTGTATTGTGAGGCTGAATCCCTACACAAAGTATGATACAGCCTTGATACAGCAGACAGACTATATTATCATTTCAAGGAAAACTCGGTAAAAAGCCATGCATTCCTTATCCAAAAGATAAGGAGCTATGTTCAGGCAGGAACACTGCATCTTGCAAAAGACCCAGGCAAAAGTGGTATTTGATAAAGGAGTCACAGGTCAAGTTCCTTACTTTTTGGCCCTGTTGCCAGGGGGTATCTCAATATGGTGCTCATGACCTAGGAGGTCCAACTAAACAATGGTGGGTTTAGCCTTTTATTCCATTCTGTTCTATAAAGACACATTTTGGGGGGGCTTCAGCACTTTGGAACTCTTAACTCACAGTTCCTGTTTCATTGTTTATCAGAATCAAACTCCTTTACCCTTTGAGGGAAAGTGTCACTACAAGATTGTCCAGTTGACTGCTGCACAAAGCTAGAGGGCCTGGAAGCCAGTGCAGGAAGTTTTACTTCCCACTAGTGGTGATGCTAATTGCCATAAAATGGCTGGAAGACACAGTGTAAGAATTTCCAGACTTTTACAGCCACATCTGGATGGTAGAAAAGGATATACACAAGAGCCTTTCAGAGTTATTTTCCTTCTCAACTCCGCACCTTAAATCTACTTCACATCCTTGTGATAGGTGATGTGTGATGTGTAGACCTCCAAATAATATAAAGGAAATCCAACCTGCTAGACGTCTGGCATGCAGAGTTCATGTTCTCTAAAAACAAAGAATGAATTTTAGGAACAGTGGAGGTCAACAGTAAGAAGGAAGCCCAGAAAGTTGGTTGCCCACTGACACTACTTCTCCATTTTTATTTAATTTTTTTTTTTGAGACAGGGTCTCGCTTTGTAGTTCAGGCTGGCCCTGAGCTCATTATGTAGCCCAGGCAAGCCTCAAACTCAGCAATTCTCCTGCCTCTGCCTCCCGAATGCTGGGATTACAGGAGTGAGCCACCACACCCAGGACTGTTGTATGCGGTTACCAGGGATTTTGTGATTGCTACACAGGCACCAGAACCACTGAGCTAAATCTCTGGCCCTGACTCTGCTTCTCTTGGTTTCTTTTTTTTTAATTGAGAAAAACCATGGAGAGAGTTGGGTTCAAGGTGGGACAACACTACAGTCAACTAATAAGATTGCAGTATAGTTGCTTAGGTAGTAGTGATCCAGTGGTGGGTGAAACTATGATCAACCAGTAAGATTAAAAGCAGAGTCACTTAGGTAATATTGACCAAATGGGGAAACAAGTCACACAGCAAGTGTACAAGGACCGAACTAGGGTTTTCAGGAAGGAATGGGTTAGGGAGGTTCTGGTTCCCACCCAAGGTGACTGATGCCTGTTTAGAACATCAGTCACTGCTGGCCATCTCAGGGAAAGTATGTGAGTAGATGTTTCTCTTTTTCCTGAGGCCCGGCTTTCAGGGAATGTGCCTTTGGCTACAACTTCTGTTCTGTGGGCCCAGCCTCATCTAACTGCCTGTAATATTTATAACTAATTTAGCCGTCTACAATACTTCTATATAAAAAAGCAAGCAAAATGAAGAAATAGACCCCATCCCTTTTATTTTGAGAAGGGTCTTGGTATGTAGTTCGTGCTAGCCTTGAGCTCACTGTATGGCCCAGTCTGGCCTTGAACTCATAGCTATCCTCCTTCCTCAGCCTTCCAAATGCTGGGATTACAGGTGTTCTACATTAATTATGTGTATTTGTTTTACAGCCTATGGAAAGTAGTTTGGGGATAATTAAGGTTACCTACTGTTGTGCTTTGTGTCTCCAAGCACTGGTGCACCTGTTGCATGGATGCTTGGTTATCCTCACAGCGATTGGCTCTGCCTTCATCTTTCAGATGTCCTCTCTCTCCACATTCTTCACCATGGAGCCCACTGCCTCCCGCACCTGGAGCCCTGCTGCTCCACTATAATGACCCCATGCAGTGCTATGTGGGTGCCCATGTCCCTAGCCCGTCCAGTGTCTTCTGCATTCGGTTCCCACTGCCAAGGGCCTTACAATGATTGCTTTTTATTCAAATCCTTGGGAGTATGGAACTGATTGGTCCAATTGATCAGCCACACAAAGCAAGGCTGCACACAAGTCAGTACCCCTAGGTGAGGTGCCCTCCCATGAAACCAGGGTGCTGCTAGGGGACCAGGTGTGGCCAACCGGGGCCACCAAAGCTGTCCCTGCGTGGCAGAAAGGGAAGGGCAGTTTCCTCTAGAAGAGGGCTCTGTATAAACAAACACAAGTTCATCTGATCCCAACCCAAGACCATATGGTTCATCCTGGTCCTACTGATGCAGGAAATAACACCAGAGGTGGAATATGAAAATATTCTATCTCTCAACCTGTGGATATCTGGAACTCTGAGCTCATATTCTCTAAAAATCAAAGAATGAATTCTAGGAACAACAGGAATTAAGAGTAGGAAGAGTTTATTGAAAGAAATACTGCTTCTGTCTAGGAGGGATAGAGGGGTCCCAAATGGGGACCTGGGGACCCCATATTACAAGGGGGCTTTACAGAGCAAAACCTATGTGGGTAAAACATGAATGACCAATAAAGTTACAAGTACAGTCACTTAGGAAATACCGATCCAACATGGAGGCAGGAGTGCATGGAAAGAACAGAGAACTTCTCAGGAAGGAGAGTGTCCTGGGGTCTGGTCAGCACTGAGGCGATGAGGCCTATCCAGGCCTTACCCACTTCTCTCATCCCCAGGGGAGGGATGTAGGTCTGGTCCTTCTGTCCTCATCTTGAGGCTCGGCCCCCAACTGATGTGCCTTTGGCCACAGTTGCAGTGTACATTCACCTTTGTCCTGACTTGGAGGGCTCAGCCCCGTCTGACCGCTTGTTATGTCTCTATCCGGTTAGCTGTCTGTGATACTGTCCTGTAACTTCTCTGGCTGCACAAACTTGGCTCCTATTCTATCCATTCATTCATAGTGTGCTTGTACTTTTCAAATGTTGTCGCTCATATTCCCATGTAAAGCAAAGCCACAGCTAGACTACAGTGCTCTTGGAACTGCACATTTGCCTCGAGCCTTAGGTTCCACAGCACCATTTATAAAATTTATTTAAGACATCGTTTTACCCTACATCCTTCAGTAATGTTGTGTCAGGGATGGCAAACCTTTTAGAACTTTCATTGATAACTAACAGCTGGCTGCAGTACATGTGCCACAGGTTTGCCACCACTGGGTCATACCTTTATTTTTAATTGTTAAATTCTTTTATTAAGAATCATCCTGAGCTTGTCTTATCTTCACATGTGCCTTCATTAAAATTTACTGTACTGTCTCTGAGTTCGGATGAACTGAGAGTCATCTGTCCACCCCAGCCCCCAGTACCATAAATCCAATGTGCCCCTCTGAGATTCCCATTTCCCCTTTGTGGTCAGCTATACACCTCTCCCAAACCCTCCAATCTCTAAGCTGCTTTCCACCCTTACTGTGTTACCTCTTCCAGAGTTTCCTACCAACCAGATCCTTTCACATGAATCCACTGCAACACACAATACTAATGAAAACATTAAAAGAATGTTTCCTTTGGCTGAGGAAATTTATACTTCTGCACGAAGAACAGGGTCCAGTATACAGGAGGTGCCTAATAAATGCTCCCTTCCCTTCACCCCAACCTGTGTTTTCTCAAGGGTTCCTGTTTTCTCAAGTGGAAACAGCTTCAGGACAGAGGAAAGAAGCCTTGATGGTGTGCAGTCAGGGTCGGTCACCGGACAGGGTCAGCAGTAATGACACCTGGCCTTCACCACCTGTTCCCGGGGCAGAGAAAATGGACGGTATCCTCACAGTCAAACTCAAAGTCCCGTTAGGACGGTCAATGGGAGCCAACTGGGGGAGGCCGCGGGGCAGAGGGGAGGGAGAGGGGCTTCCTTCCTCCTGTGTGCCCGATGCTCTGGTTGTGTACCGCGGGCAGCCACAGTGACCATTGGTTCCGCCCTTCTTTTGGGACTCCAAGAACTGTTAGCACCATGCTGTACTTCCTCAGGTGGTGCCAAGTTCCAGCCTCTGCGAGCCTCTTAGAGTCCCTGAGTTCTTAGCAGCGGCCAGCAGGACCTCAGCCTCAAGGTCCAAGCTCCAGCTCTCGAGGCTGCTCCTGTGAGCACCTTGTCCCTTTCCCACTGTATGTGCGGCTGTACTTGCATTCACCCTGGCTGCCTCACTGCAGTGTCCTGAACACTCCGTTGTCCCTCTGGCCTGATACAATCAAGTTCCTCGAGTAAATTCTCCTCAGGTGGATACCCAGCATGTTTTTAAATTTTTCTTTTGTCCCTAGATTCTGCCACTTAGGTTCTTCTTTCGTATATCACTAACAATTTTGCAGTAAGCACTTGTACATGTCTCTGGGTGTATCTGAGCCCACGGTCTCCCCTACTTCCGGCTGTATCTTCCCTCCCAGAGTGTATGCCCTCTGTGGATCATTGGCACATGTTCTTTCCAGGGAAACCATTGCCCTAAAACTTGTTCTGGGGCCGAGACTTCCCTCCTGACAAGAGCCAAAGCAGAAGAGATTGTCGTTTTCCAACCCAGGTCTTTCTCCAGTGCAAACATGAATGCAGGTGACACTAGTCATTAAGGCTTTAAAATAAGTGCATTTTAAGAAACTGTTACCAATAGCTTATAAAATGAGCTCGGATCTATGGCTTTTAATAGAACTTCTAACTGATTTAAAAAAGTTAAAATAGTCCAACAATATAGACTCATAATAAATGGTCAAATGAAGTCTGAGGAGAGACCCATGTAAATCTGAAAGGTGCAACTGAAATTGCAGCACCCTCTGTACAAGCAACATTAGGGCTCAATTATGTAGCACAGAAATTTTAACATCAGACTGCAGAGACCTCAAGAGCAAAGCAGGGGATTTTATCCAAGGAGAGGAAGTGGGGAGGAGGGAGAGGGAGCAGGGTGGAGAAGAGGGGTAGAAGGGAAGAAGGAAGAGAGACAGGAAGGAAAATTAAAGACTCATGTTTGTGTAATTTGCAACATGTACTTAAATGAAGGTTGGAGCACTGAGGTCATAATTGCAAATATACAGAATCCAAATATAGATATATGTTATGAAATATTTATGGGATTCTATTTACTGGATTTTAAAAATAAAAAGCTAGTTCTGAAATCTACAGGCTTCCAGCTAGTTTGGGGCTTTGCCTTGGGATATAACCCAGGAGGGCTCGTGGGTGCTTTGAGAACGAAGTAACAGTTTGCAAAGATCTAGCCGGCGCTTCTCCTCTCTGAGAAGTCCCAGCTGGCAGCTGTTTGACTTGGGACACCGACTTCCACCCTACCAGCCAGTTCCTCCTCATCATTCTCTTTGCGCTGGACTTAGGTCACCCAGTGGTTATGTAGCCTGATGGCAGTGGGCCATCCTGGTAGTGGCGGCTGGTTCCAGCCTCCTTGGGGGAACACCAGGCAATGGCCCTCCAAATGGTGTCCGAATTCCTGACTTTATAAACTGCTCTGGGCTCCTGGATAGTCAGGAGCAGCCAGCGGCACTCTCTCCTAAGGTCTGACCTCTAGCACGAGGCAGAGGCTGCCCTCGAAGCCCTTGTCCCTCCCAACTGAAGTGCTTTGTTCTGGGCAGTGGGCAATGGTGTCCCAGGGACTCCGTGGCAGGAAGTGGAGATCTGCTTCGCCAACATCAAGGGTTGTGGCTGGCTTCTTTTATCCCGTACTGTCTGCCAGAGTGCTGGCAAAGGCCCAGGGGACAGTGCCCAACTCCAAGACATACACCAGCCTGTCTCACATAAGGGTGAAGTGAGTTACTACACTGTTCTTTTGGCTTCCAGTTACCTTTCATAATCAGAGGGTGGTGAAGTGAAGTTAGCAAGAGGAAGGGAAAAGGTGACATTATTCTATTTATAAACTAGTTAGATTAAAAAGCCTGTAGATTTCCTCCAAGATTCCATTAAGACACAGGCGTGGATGCAGTGGTGCACACCTGCCATCCCAGCTATGGAGGAGGCTGAAGCAGGAAGTTCTCTTGACCCCAGGAGTTTGAGATCAATCTGAACAACATAGCGAGGTCATGTCTTAAAAAAAAATAGGAGCCCCCCACTTGGTTTGGGGACATGTCACACTTTCCAACCCTACCTCATATAGCATTTCATGTGGGCCTCACAATAACCTGGCACTAGTCAGGCCTGCTGGTGCACACCTGTAATCCTAGCACTTTGGGAAGCTGAGGCAGGAGAACTGCAAGTTTGAGTCCAGACTGGGCAGTTTATTAAGATCCTATCTCAGAATAAAACCTAAAGGATGGGCTGGGAATGCAGCATATTAAGAATGCCCTGGGTTTACTCCCCAGTACTAGGAAAGAAACAGCAACGAAAGAAAAAGAAAGAGAGAGAGAGAAAGAAAGAAAGAGAGAGAGAGAGAGAGAGAGAGAGAGAGAGAGAGAGAGAGAGAGAGAGAAAGGAAGGAAGGAAGGAAGGAAGGAAGGAAGGAAGGAAGGAAGGAAGAGAGGAAAAATATTATATCTGCAGTGATAAAATGATTGCCATTTAAGAAAATTCAAGTGACAATATCCCGGCACTTCCCTTGATCAGCCTCATGAGTCCACTTTCTAGATGAGGAAACTGGGCTTGCAAAGGGGCGGGGCTGGCATCCCAGCCATGTCCTGAGCCCTGAGCTATGGTCAGTACCTCACCCACACCTGGATTCTCACTGTTGTTTGTCCTCTGTCTCTGTGGCACCTCTGGGGGCACCCACACAGGCCAAGCCACCCCCACCCTTCACCTGGCTCTCCAGCTGGTTGAGGCGCTGCTTTACCCTCAGCTGTGACGCATGGTACTCGGCCAGCAGCCGTGCGAATCTGGTCTGCAGGGTGTCCAGGGAGGACTCCAGGTGCTCCACCCTCTCCTCCACGTCCCTGGGGTGCGCCGCAGCCCCGGCCAGATCCTCATCAATCAGGTTGTCCTTCATCAGGATCTGCCGGCCCTTCTCCTCCAGGGCCCTCTTGGCCTCGGGGTACTCAGTGAGCGCCTCCATCAGGTCAACCTTGGAGAGGCAGAACAGGTCCGAGTAGCCGATGCTCCTGATGTTGGCAGTCCTGCGGTTGCCTGACTTGCTCCCCTTGATGTTTAAAATGCTGATCTCCCCAAAGTAACTGCCATCGCCTAGGACCACAAACTGGGTGACCCCGTCATCAGCCACCACGGCCAGCTTGCCCTCTTTGATGATGTACATCTCCCTCCCAATGTCCCCTTTCTTGCAGATGTAGTCACCAGGGCTGAACACGGCCGGCCGCAGCTTGAGCACCAGCTCCACCAGCAGCCCCGCCTCGCAGTCCTGGAAGATGCGGACCTTCTTCAGGGTGTCCAGGTGCACATTCATGGCGATCTCAGCCTTCAGCTTGTCCGGGAGGCTCTTGAGCACCTCCTTCTCATCCACTGTCTTCTTGTTGACCCACAGGTAGTCAAGCCAGCGGATAACCCGCATCTCCAAGTCCTTGGTCACCTTGCGGAACTGCATGTACTGCTTGATGGAGTCGATCTTGGCCTGGAACTCTGTCCGCGGAGCATTCATATTTGAGATCATGGAGCCCACATTGCCCACGATGGTGGCAAAGATCAGAACACCCACCAAGAAGTCTATGACCACAAAGAGATATTCCTCATCTTTCACGGGTGGCGGGGTCTCACCAATGGTGGTCAGGGTCAAGGTGGACCAGTAGAGACTGTAAATGTACTTCCTGGAGAGGCGTCCGTACTCTGGTTTGGAAATGTTTGGGTAGACCCAGGAATCTGTCCCGAAACCAATGAACTTGGAAATGGCAAAGTAGACACAGGCATTCCAGTGGATGATGATGAGGATGTATAAGACCAGATTTCCAATCCTGAACATATTGGGGTAGTTGGTCCTCGTCTCGGTGCGCTCAAAGAATTCAAAGAGCCGGGAGAACTTCAGTAAGCGGTTGAATCTCAGTTCTGGGTAGTTCACACCCAACTTTAAATAAGCCAGGTCTGTGGGGACCAAGGACAACATATCCAGCTTGAAGTGCAAGGTCTTTGTGTAATGTGTCCACAGCCTCTTCACATCCCTGACCATTAAGCCTTGCTCCAGAAAACCTACAGAAGAAGAAGTCCTTTGGGCATCAAGAGTCTGACTGACCATGGCCTCAGAGACACTTTACATCCTGATACACAACACACGATGGCACACATCAGTGGAAATAGTGGCAAAAGACAACACAATTACTACAGGAAACTCACTTTGATATTTTTCCTCTATGAATGTCTCATCTATTCACTCTCTCAAAATACAGGCCAAGGGGCCGGAGGGTTAGCTCAGTGGTTCCGGCGCCTGCTGCGCAAGCGCAAAGACCTGAGTTCGATCCCTATAATGCTGGGCATGGAGACACGCCCACCAACAATCAACACCGCATACCACAATGCCGGACGTGGTGGCTCACGCCTGTAATCCCAGCACTCGGGAGGCAGAGACAGGAGGATTGCTGAGTTCGCGGCGGCTTGCCTGGGCACCATAGTGAGCTCAGGGCCAGCCTGAACTACAATGTGAGACCCTGTCTCAAAAAGCAAAAAAAACAAACAACAACAACAACAAAAAAAAAGCAAAAAAAAAAAATACAGGCCAAGTGGGTGGGGAACTTTGCAAGTAGATTATAGCAAATAGGACTGTTAAACTTTAAAAGATAAATGGGAATTTTACAAAGATATTTATTAAAAAGGGCCCTTTTGGAGTTAAGTGATACATTTTAGAGTGGTCACTGCCTGAGATTTGCTTGAAAATGTGCTGGACTTGCACCCACAGCTCTAACCTAGAGACCTGGGGTGCTTATAACACACCCACTGGCCTTGGTATAGGGCCACATTTACAGGCTGGATCCTGTACTGGACAGTGCCTTCAGCTAAAATGGAAAGCTGAGTTGGTTGGCATGTACAGTATAAGGGACACCCCACTTCCAGCCCCCATTCCTCGCATTGTTCCTCTGTTACACATTGCTCTTTGGAGTCTGTGGGGATTGGTTTCAGGATCTTCCTCTGTGCTCCCAAAGCCTCACATGCTTAAGTCTCTTGTATAAAATAGCATAGTATTTGCATATAACCTATGCATATCCTGGCACGTACTTTTTTTAAAAAATGGTACTGGGGATTGAACGCAGGCCCCTTACATAGAGCTGCATTCAAGCTTTTCTTTTTATTTTGACACAGAGTAAAATTTAGTTTTACTAAATCACTAAATTTCCCAGGCTGGGTTCAAACTTGGGACGTTCTGGCCTCAGCCTTCATGTATACTTTCTGGTATGGCTTCTTGTATACCTTGTTATATATTTTAAATCGTCTCTAGGTTATAATATCTAATATAATGAAAGTGTTATGTAAATAGCTATCACATGCTACTGTTTGGAAACACAAGAAAAAAGCCTTTAGATGTTCAGTACAGATGTAATCCTTTTGCCAATATTTTAAATTAATGGTTAGATGTGTGGGTACAGTGTCTATGGTCACAGAGGGCTAACTGCACCTGTGCTTCTTAAGCACATAGATGGCTACAGAGGACTCCTTGTGCCAAGGGGCTTTTTGCCGGTTAAGATTTCTCTCTCAGGAAATAGTTTCTCATAAATGTTTTTTGTGGTGTTGGGGACTGAACTAAGGAGCCCGCTCTTGGTCAGGTGATATTTTTGTGCAGATTAGATAAAGGCACCTGGATGTGAGTTTACAGCTGACTTGCTGATAGCAAGCAGTATCTGGATGGAAGAGATGAGTCATAGGGTCATGGTTGGGATGGAGGCATGGTCAGGATGAGGCTGGTTTGGATGAGCCTGCCTTCCCCTGCTCCTCCCTTCACTCTCTCCACTTCCTGTCTCCCACATTATGAATGAGCAACACTCCCACCATAGCACTCTGTCCAGCAGCCTGCCTTTGAGCCAGTCAGCTATGGACTGAACTTCTACAAACCGTGAGCCAGAGTAAGCCTCTCTAGGTTGTGGGCATCAGGTATCATGTCTCAGATGAGAAAGAAACTAAGACAGTCTGACTTGCTCAAAGTCATTGAGCTCACTGGGCCCTGAGCCCAGGCCTCTTGACCCTGCTCAGGGTCCTGTCCAAGGGTTTAGAGCTGAGGGGCTGACAAACAGCACCCACCCTTTAGTTGAAGCGTCCCCAGCCCTGCCTGGACTCTCCTGGTCAAATGTAGGTTAGATTCGATTGGCCATTCTGGATTTCCCCTAGCACTTCTGTGGGCCTCGTTGTCCCCCACTTACAGCCTATGGTCTGGTCCAGGGCACACTCACCTGTTCGGGCTCGCACCAGCATATCCAGGCCATAGAGGACATCAGCTGAGTAGTCCAGGGTCAGCCAGAGTGTCAGGTGGTCGGACTGCAGCTCATCAAAGCAGGCCCTAGACAAGCCCAGTGTGAGGCATGAGGTGTCTGGCCATGGTTACATCACTGCCATGTGCCAGCACTGCATGACATGCATAGCTCCTTCCATGCAGTAGCAGCCTGGCCTGTGGGTTTATTACCCAAGCACAGACACCTCAGGTTCTGAGAAGCCATTCTGCCAATGGTCACTGTGAAGGTTTGGATCTAGAATGCTCCTCAAAATCTCATGGGTTCCAAGGAAGGGTTTCCATAAGGTGACTGGGTTACAGGGTGCTGTGCTCATCAGTGGACTCACCTATGGTGAATGTAGAGCTGGCTGCACTGTTAGGAGGCTGACCTGGAAGTTTCCTAGTCCCTGGCTCCTCCTTTCCCTCTCTGCTTCCTGACCACCATGAGGTGAGCTACTCTCCTCCACCAGACCCTTCTGCCCTGCCAGCCATGGACTGGAACCTTTGAATCATGAGCCAAAGCAGAACTTTCCTCTTACTGAGTCATTCAGTTTAAGTCACCTCAGAAATGGAACAGTGACTCACAAAGGTAGCAACAGGCTGATCAGGAATGCTCCCAAGTTCACTGCCTACTCTCCAAAGAGATGGAGTTGTCCCTGCACCCTGGCCTTGCACGGTAGTTCAGGAAAGCCCCAAAGACACCCCTCACCTTACAGGCCATCAGGTCTGTCCTGGGGTATGCCTACGAGATCCAAGTGCTTTCACTCTCAAGCACACAGCATGCCCCTGCACCCTTGTCCTGTGGAACTGCTGGGAGGGGCCGACCTCTTGCTCAATTCCAGAGCAACAGCTGAGCCCACAGACTTGCCAGGAATGCCTGGAGCCCCTGCAGCACCGAAGAGGCCTGTGTCCTTGACACACACATGCTCAAAAGCCTTCCAAGGCCCGAGTTGGCTCTTGGAAGAACATGACTCCTTCTGGTGTCCCTATCCTGCACATTTACCCAGAGAAACTGATCCTTGGCTTTCCTTCAGAGCAGCAGCATGTGGGCCCAAATTCCAGACAGCTGGCTTCCCAGGAAAGGCCCTGACCCTGCCTCATGCTTATCGGGCAGCTGCTGCTCGCCTCCCTAAGCTTCCATCTGCAGCTCACTTGGGAGAGCTCTGGGGGCTCTGCGTCCTCCAAATCTTGGAAGTACCAGGCCCACCTAGGAATATCTGCAATGTCCACATCTCTACCCTCAAGGGAGTGGCAGACTGCTTAGAAAAATCCCAGTACCCAAGGTGACCCTCAAAGAACAGCGCCTCCCCTATACCCCTCCAGTGCATGTGCTCAGCAATGCTGATCCCCAGCCCTGCCCTCTTCCCCTCCTAAGAGCAGCTATGTGCCTGTCCCCTCTGCAGATGACTCCTGAAAGACTCAGAACACCAGAACCTCCACCATCTAGCTCAGGCCCAGCTTCCCTCCAAGGGCTCAGCACCTCTTTGGGCCCTGTGGTTTTAGAGATGGGGACGCTGAGGTAGCAGAGCCATATGGTGGCTATGAAGGGACCAGAATGTTGGTCCTCTGGTATGATGCAGGGCCCAGCCCCTCCAGCCACCCGTACTCCACCTGCACACCAGCAGACACCAATTATAGAAGACTGGGAGGGCCATGACCGTCAGCCAGCGGTAGTAGAGGTTGCCGGAGGGGTCCACCACCATGGCGTCCGTCTTCTTTCTGGAAACCAGACACGCACATCTTTGAGTGCTCACAGCTTTGGAAGCTTTCCAGACCTGCTTTAGTTTAATGAGGACAATTTTCGGTTGCTCAAGAAGTGGCTGTCCACAGCAGGGTCTCCTCAGTTTCACGGATCACAAAGGGCACCCCTGAACAGGAGGACAGACTGGGAGCCATGGTGGGTCCAGGAAGTCCTTCCATCCCAGCTCGACTGCTCCTGAAGTCAGGGGTGACCATGAAATCATGGCAGTGACATCCCCATGTTCCCTGTGGCAGCATCTTCCTCCTTTGGGACTTTGAGACTGAAGTCACCACGTGGAAATATCCCTGAGGGTTTCATGGGACCAGCTGGGGGAGCTTTGCGAAAATGCTGGCTCCTGGGACCCACCCCTGACCTGGCAGGGGCTGGGCCTGGGCGTTGCGTTTTAGCACGGTCCTCATGTTTTGATGCAGTTCCTCCTCTCAGCTGACCCTTGGGAACCCTCTCCACTTACTCTATTTATGAGGAAATGAAGTTATTGATTTCGTTATTATTGCCTGCTATATATTAAGAAATTAATGGCTCAGCCTAATGTTCTACAGTTTCCAATCTGTTTTCATGAGCTCTTGGGAGATTGTGAACTGTGTGAAACCAGCGACATCTGTTGTACTGAACAATAAACCCATATCTCATCGAGGGTAGAAAAGCCACATGGGCTTTTAGAAATCATGGGTCAAGCTCATTGTTTGATGGCCTAAAGGTTGTTCTCAAAAATCTCTTCTGGACCAAACAAAAACATGGTTGAGAAAGGTAACGAACAGAAGAGAAACAAAATTCACATAAACCAGGGTGAACATAACGAACACACAGAAGGTCCCTGACATAGATGGTTCAACTTAGGGTTTTGTTTTACATCACGGTGCTGTGAAAGTGATGATATGTGCTCAACAGGAGCCTTACTTTGACTTTTGAATTTGGACGTTTGGCCAGGTTAGCCATCTGCCACCCAAATGTCTCCTCTGTGCCAGGCAACACAGTGCTCACGGGCTATTTATGGAATGAGTCTCTGTGTTGGATGGTTTTGCCCAGCTGTAGCTGCTGTTAAGTGCCCTGAAGACCGTTTGGCAGGTAGCCTGAGTTAGGACATTTGGTAGACTCCTGTAGCCATGGATTTTTTATTTACAGCATTTCCAACCTAAGACGCTGTGGCGGGACACAGTCCTTTATAAGGTGAGGGGCATCTTTAGCCACAAACATGTCACAGAAGCCTGCAGAGGAGGCCGCATTCAGATATTCAGACCCTGTTGCTCTCTGAAGTTGTTCCACCTAGGCCTGCAGGACGGCCCTGCTCACACAGGCACCTCCTCCAAAGCTTTCCCCCACTTCTTTTTTCCAGGGTGCTTTGAAAGAGTTGGGTGTCATTACAAGACCTTGAAAAGCTCAGCACCACAGGCACTGAGCTGTGAGAAAGCCAAGGTGAAAGGTAAAGGAATTTTCCTGTCAGGTGTGGAGCCCACTGGACTCGGTCACCTCTGGCCCCTCTGATTTCAGCCTCCCACTGTGGAGGAGGCTCAGATTGTTGATTAAGTGATGGTGGAAAAAGATCAATCTGTTTTAACCTAGCACTTCCGAAGTGGTATGGAGACTACATGCGGACATGCACGGAGAAGGAAAATCATTACCACCACTCACAGTCAGAGAGAAATACTACACAGCAACATGACCATGCGGCAGCAGGTCTGTCGTGGACAATGAAATTCTGCCTGGCCACTTCAAACAGTGCTAGGAGCGGGGTGAGGGAGAGTGCTCCTCACAGTCTCTAAACTACAAAAGACCACAACAGCGTTTCTACTAATAGTGGGGTCTCTTTTCTGCTGCTGCTGTCTGTCATCTGCAGGCCTCCAGGTCAGAGTGCACACTGGGCCTCCGCAAGCTCGGATCGAGCTGAGCTGAGACTTTCTGGAGGTCCCGGGGGCTGGGTGTCTCTTTCTGCTGTGTTGGACTATTGGCAGCATTCAGCTCCTGGTAATTGTAGGACTAAGGCCCCGTTTTCGTGCTGTAGTAGTGTGAGGGCTCTTCCTAGGTTTCAGGGCTGCTGTACCCCTCGGTTTGAGGCATTTTTTTCTCTGTCTGTGAAGCCAGCAATGATAATAAAGTCCTTCTTACACACAGATCTCCTCTCGTCCTTCTTTCTCCACCATCTTGGCTTTAAGGATGTACATGGTTACCCTGGGCTCAGTTGATAATCCAGGATACATACATACACACTCAAGTCTGAAAAGTCTTCTTTCCCACACACGGCAATGAATTCATAGGTTCCAGTATATAGAACAGTAGACTTGAATTTTGTGGGGATTGTCTTTTGACAGTGGAGAAGAATGATGTAAATCAGATCATTACCTGAACAGAGCAGACACAGAGCCCCTGTCCTCTGTCCTTTTGGGTTTAGGACATAGGACCTGAACACCTTGGGAGTGATTTTAGCCCCTCACAGCTTAATGTCAAAGCACCAGCAGAGGGCGCCACTCACAAATTTAACAGGCACGGTAAGGTCTGTAGCGTTTCCTTACTGCAGGCTTGCTTGATATAATATGTAGGTTTTATTGCCCTGGTTTGGGCCATTCCTAAGGCCGCCAAAGGGTTGAGGGTTGAGGAAAGAAACAGCATCATCTAGTTGCATCTCTGAATCCACCTAGATCTGTCAGAGAGAATCCACACAGAGGGGCAGCATGATGCTGGTTTGGGTTTAGACTTGCTTGATCCAGGAGGGAAAGGTTATTCAAGGTCTAAGGAACTAAGTAGAAATGCCAAAAAAAATGTGCTAGACCAGTAGAGGGAGATGTCCATGGAGGATTATTTTCCATATCTTCTGTCTCTAAGCCTGTCTGTTTTGGGACAGTCCCCAGTTTCATCTATTATCTGGTGTGGCCCTAGAACCTGAGTCCTCTGGAAGGGTACAAGCGCCTAGGATGGCCAACATGCCACCCTCACCCCGTCCACGTCCAGCTGAGTCCCACAGAACCTCCACCTGCGTTTCCAGTCCCCAGAGCCCTGTCCTGGCCGGGAGACTGGAGACCAGCCTCCAAGGCCGTCTACTGTCAGGCTGGCCGTAAGTCAGGCACATGTCACAGTAGCTATTCTTTTGTAGATGAAAGCATTTCGTTTTTCTTGACTGATGCCATTTGAGTTTCTGGATTTCATGTCTGAATTTATGAAAACAAAATACTTCTTTTATGGCAGGAAACAAAAAACGTTCTGGGAGAACAAAGAGGGAAATAAGAAAAGGCATATGCATATATATTTCTCTGCCAGCTGGAAGTCAAGAAACTAGCATTTCTTGCTGAAGTGAATGGTTGTTTTTTTATTTTTTTTCATGTGGTACTGAGGTTGGAACTCAGGACCTTGTGCTTGCAAGGAAGGCAGGCATGGCGCCACTGAGCTCCATCCCAGGCCCTTGAATGGCTTCTCTGTAACCTCCAGTGAAGACTCCTCTGTCCCTCCGTGACACTGCACGCAGTAACCCCGAGGACCACTCCAGTCTACACTCTCCTGCCAGCCCCGCACTGGCCACAGGAGGCAATCACAGCAACCCCTCCTGGCCTCTGGAATGTTTAAACTTCCTCTTTCAACTGCCCTGGGAGGCCCTCCCAACTGGCCCGAGTTGGGCTAGAACAAGGGCACTGCCCTGCCACCCGAGCTCGCGTTGGTGGATCTCAGTGTGAGCTCATCCGTCAGGAAGGAGATGCCCAGATGCTCTGCCTGAGACCCGCAGCGGTGTGGGGGCACAAAGGAAGCTTCACGTGGTCATCTGCTGTGATCCCCTTCACTTAGAAATATGAGTCACAGAAGTGAATGACACCCCAGGAAGCCAGGCGGACCTTCTCCTTGCCTGTCTGTGCATGGGGGGTGGTTTCCAGGAACGGGGTCTAGGAAGGTCTACTGGTGCTTGGGTCAGATGAGAAACCAGAGGACCAGCAGGGTGGGTGCAGTCAAGGACGTGCTGGACAGGCCAGGCCGGCAGCTGAGCAGCGTGCTGCTTACTCCTCATCTTGTTGCTGGGGGTGTTAGTGTTGCTTCTGGCCAGGGGCCTGGCACCCCAGGGCAGAGAGAGCGCAGCAGGGGTGTCACCCGCCCCTCAGGACCCACTTCCTTTCTCCCAGCCAAGGAGCTATTGTTGCAGGGACTCCATCCGCATCCGGGTCTCAAGTTCCCTCCATTTTCGGGGTAACTCTGCTCTCCCTCTGACCCCTCAGGTGAACGGGGTGGGGCTGGCGGTGCCCGAGGAATGTCTGGTGGCCAGTCTCCAGCCCTGCCTGCATCCCTCGGGAAGGTCTCGGTGACCATCCCAGGCCCGACGCTGCCGGCTCAAGCAAGGCAGGTGGGCGGCTTGTCCACTCTGGTCGCAGCAGGTGGCCTGTAGGGGACCAGGGCCGGAGGGAGGCTGGTGACCCTGCGGGTGAGGCCCC
>PVIC010037743.1:0-17932 GCA_004025085.1 Thryonomys swinderianus | reverse complement strand
TCTCCCTTGGGCTACCTTTGTTTGCTCCTTGAGGCTTTCCTCATGCATTCTATGTTCCTGACTTCTTCAATTTTTTTTGGAGGGGGGTGTCTCTGCTTAACTTTAGGCTTCACTCTCACAGCTTCATGCACTTCCCTCTCAGGGGCACACACTTGGTCTCCAAGGCTTTTTTGCTGAAATCTGGGTGGAAACTTCCATGACCCCACAACTCTTGGATTCTTCATGCCTATAAGACTAGCATAACATGGATGATGCCAAAGTCCATGGCCAAGTTTGAAGTTGAGTCCAGCTCAAGCAGTAGCTGCGCTCCCTTGAGTCATAATTGCAGAAGGCTCTGGGTACCTGGGTAACAGTTATGAATTGAATCTTAGAGAACAAATTCCCTCACTGGCCCCCATTCTGGAGCATGTTGTCTTGGGGCGCTGTTCTCTAAACAGCCTTCCACTTTTACAATATTGAGCCTGGGTTTCTTTTTAGTACTAATCTTTTCAGTAACAAATATCTTCCCTGGTTTCATCTTTATAGCCCGAGGTTTACCAGAGTTTCCTTTCTGACCAAACTCAAAACTTAAAATCATTCAACTTGCTATTTGTCTTGACTGTCAAAACAGAGCTGGATAACTGTTTTGAACAATACCCTTGCCACAGCCTCAATATTATGTGCCCTGAATTTTTTTCTGCCAGGTTACTTAGCCACCCACCCTAAATCTCAGTCTCCCAGCAAAATCTTAGGACTTGAAAAAAAGGACACAAATATTCTGCCAGAGCATAACACATGTAGCCTGCAGTCCAAATTTGAATGGAGTCCTTCCCACTTGAAACTTACTGAGTCTAGTCTTTACCAGTTAGATTACTGTCTTCTGAGCTCCAACCAGAATTTCCTATCAAGCTCAGCTCATAAAATTCTAGCCAGCATCTCCACAACTTTCCGAATTCATCCTTCAAGCTACTTCCAGAGGTTTCTGAAACAATGGTCAGGTAATGTCACAGCAACAACCCTGCTTTCACTACCAAAGTCTCTCTTATTCACTTCCCTCCCCCACCATATAGGAGGAAAGGTTTATTCTGGCTCATAGATATTTCAGTCCATAGTCTTCTGGCTCCAAGGCAAGATAGCATGGCAGGAAAAGATGCTCACAGAATGTAGGCTAGAAAGCAGAATAAATCAAGGGATGAAAAAGTAAGGAAGATATAATGTTTCGGCTTCTGCTCACAGAGGTCTGCCTCTTCTGATGAGGTCCCACCTCCTAACAGCAATCAGCCATAATGTCCTTATACCCACATCACCTTCCAAAGGTGCCACCTATGATCACAGGAGGCTGTAGGGGAACATTTAGATATAAAACATAACAGTACTCTCACTGATAACCTATATTCCATGAGTGGGCAAACCATAAAAAGAGAAAGGTACTGGTGTTCAGGCAAATACTCTGAAAAGGAGTATAAAACCCAATTTATGAATGGCATAGAAAGTGCTACAATGCAAAGCAGAAACTAATAAAATAAATAAGCCTGACAGCTAGTGATGGGTGACAGCTTACTTTATTAAACTTCAGCTGTACCAGTCATTTTCATAAGCATGGTAGACATATTTGATCCTTAGAATAAATAACCTTCTGAGTTTGATATTATGATGCTCATTTTACAAAAGGACCTCAGGGCATAGAGAAGTTAAGCAACTGGCTAAAATCACTGGCTAATAAAATGTTCACACTAGGAATACGATCCTGGCTAGTCCGCTGTAGAGCTCTAGCCAGTCAGCCCTCAGAGATGTGGCTATGCATCCTGTGCAATAAGTATGGGAGAGATGATGCACAAACATTTTTTGAATAAGTAAAATAACAATTGTAAGTCATAGAATATAAATGTTGGTGCACTTTGAAGGTCTTGTAGAAAATTTTTTGGCTCAGAATTAGGAGCCAGGTAGATTTTAACACAAGAGTTTTGTGATCTTGAGTAAATTGATTGATCTTTTCTCATTTTTATGGCCTTTAATAATACCTTAATCATTAGTATAAGGAAGAAATTGTATAAAGCTACCTTATTTGAGGCTTTTTATATGGGATCAAAAGTACCTTAAATTGTAAGGGTAAAAGGAAGTAGTTGACAGGTGTTGGATATTTTGTGGATTTCAGCCACTATTTTCTTTTTTAATAGATTTTATTGGTACATTTTATACATACATTATGATCTCATTCAACACTGAGAATTTGTACCATTCGTGACACATCTTGATTTTCCTTTTTCCCCTGCCTTTCCCACAACTCCCTGCTCCCTATATACGTAAGCTTTGTTTCCTTTTGTCCATCAAATTTTTTCTTTCCCTTCTTTACTTTCCCTTACTCCCCTTTCTCTTTTTCTTTTCAATATTTTCTTCCTATTTCACAAAACCTATCATATATCCAGTTTAATGTATCAGGCAGGCATTACTAATCTTTACATTTAACGGATGAGAAAAAGGAAGAACAGAACAAGTAAATAAGATATTCAAGGGAATTGCACTTCATAAGTGTAGATCTAGGATTTAGTCGCTGGCAGTTTGGCTCTTAACCACTATGGTACAAAAATCATTTATATTTTATTGTTATTATCAGTAAAGAGGTTTGAAATTGGGGTTACAAGATCTTTCATTTAATATTCAATTATTACACAAATACTAAATACAATAATGCTTGGAGTTGTAAAGATAAAATTAATATGATTACTGTCCTCGGAGTGACAGACTAGTGGTTAAATTTGTTTTGCGAAGGAATCATTAAAATACTATGACAGTATTATAGTAGATGAGAAAAGATTATTGTTGGAAGATTTTCACTGTGATCTTCATAGGGATGATATGAGCTTATTTTAAGAGTTTCCTCTATCTCATAGAAAAGAGAGAGACAGGACATTAAAGGAAAATATGCAAAAATGTATAATGATGTTCACATTGTTTCAATAAATATATGGCAGCTGCTGCATTAAACCCAGAAAATTCTTATTGTAAGAGAAACTATGAGTGCTGAGTGGGTGAGGAAGAAGATAGAAACTTTCTCTGAGCTCATCCAGCAGGGAATAGATTATTAAAGTTATGATATCTAGTTCAAGCTAATTGGATCATGAGGCATTTTGAGGGGAGTAGTCGAAGAAGAGGATTCTGGAAAAACAGATGGGATTGTAGTCATGAGGAACAGTCAGGGAGAAAGATTCTTCGACCCTGGCTATAGTCTGGTCTTTCTTTCCTATATCTCCTGTTTGGAAACTCAAGAATGATACTAATCAAGAACAGGGATGCTTTCTTACAGAGTGGCTGCCCTTTTGTGGAGAGAAACAGTGTCTTTTTGCTGCTCTCCATTCTTATTTTTCCTTTTCAAGTAGTATGAGTGAAGTGCTAGTGACAGTTTCATCCCTGGACCACAGTGGCAAAGTGAGATCTGAAATACAAGCTCCTTGTTGACAGTACATGTCAAACATTAAAGGTTACTGTTCCTAGAAAATAATATTCATTTTTTTTCTCCAAAAGTTGCAAGGGAATGAAGACAATGGGGAAATAGAAGTTTTGTTTCAGTCAGCACAGATGTTCTGAAAAGGATGCTGTGAGATAATGGTTTGTTGATACCACTCAGTTGACAGTTCAGCCACAGACTTGAGAAAATTTACTAGAACCCAAGAGGGAAGACTGTATGGCCAAAGAAAAGCTAAGTCCTCTATTTTAAAATTTTCAATTAAAAGGAAACAATAAATAAAAGAATTGAACTTAATTTTTTTTTTGTTTGTTTTGAGACAGGGTCTCACTTTGTAGTTCAGGCTGGCCCTGAGCTCACTATGTAGCCCAGGCAAGCCTCAAACTCAGCAATCCTCCTGCCTCTGCCTCCTGAGTGCTGAGATTACAGGTGTGAGCCACCACACCTGGCAAAGTATTTAAATTTTTGTGTCTGATTTACTTCACTAAGAATTATGGTCTCAAGATGCATCTATTTTCCAAAAAATGATTCTGAATTATCCTTTCTATGGCTGAATTTATTGCAGAAACTGAAGACTTCAACACTTTTGAACAAATTCTATTTTATAGACTTCTAGGATTTTTTAGACATTCTTTAGTACTTCGTCAGAGAAAAACACAAAAACGAAAACACATGTAAGGCATCATTCAGAGAAGGTTAAAAACTAAACTAGGAGAGAAACTCAGATTATTGAATACCTTGTCAACACCTGCGAGAATGGGATTGTCCTTGAGGAGGCTGTATATAATATGAGTGCACTGATACAAAAGTAAAAATAGAAGTAATGCCTGGTAATGGAGGCCAGAGAGGAATATTCACAAAATGCATTTGAATAAATTCCAGGGCTCAGAGTATATCTATGAAATTTTTCAAATCACTGAAGAAAGTGATACTATGGTGTATTCCAGTTTGGTTATTTTCTAGAGGACACAATATCCACAAGAAATCTTATTACTTTAAAAATTATTTGATATATACTACTGAGGCTTGCAAAAACTTTAAGGTGGCTCTGTGTGTTTTTAACCTTACCAAGTGAGGTGGAATACATTTGAAGGACAGCTGTACTACTAAAGCAAAAAAATTACTTTTATAAGAATGATTTCTGAAATATTCAAAATTTTTCATATTCAAAATATGTTGCAAAGACAAATAGTAATATGCTAGAATCTTTCAGAATACTACTCGGCAGTGTCATACATAGTGACATTTTATGCCATTACGTGTGTACATTCTGTGTTTCTCTTGTACAAACTATAAATAATTCACACTCTGAGTACACAAGTGACACATGTTCATTGTAAAAGGATAATTTTAAATATAATTGGGAAAAAGAAAAAATATAAAGAAGATAACCAAGTAATCACCAGACACACTCAGCTAAGGTTTGGTATTTATAATTTCAGAGTTTCCCCAAGCATATATTCACAAATACTGAAAGACAGTGTATTGTAACAGACACATTCACATAATATTGCCGGTATATATTATTAGATAATTTTTCATGACTGCATGTCCATTGCTTAACTGCACTAAATTTATTTAACTCTCCCTTGACATTTTTCTTCAATTTTCTATGTCCAAAATTGCCACAAATGTACTGTGCACACAACTTTTAGCAGTTGTTTTTCTATTGTTTATAACAAAGTGAAATTGCAAATTTAGAGACTAGTTTTCTTATTTTAGTAACAATTTCAATATTTAATATATACATAATCACTTTAAGAGGGGAAAAATAAAAGCCACAGATCAACAAAGCTCACAATACCCAGTGTAAATAGTCTTTTGCTTGGTAAACTTCATTCCTGCTTCTTAATAGAATTCTGTCTATGTAGGTTAGGTAGATACAGGAGGATACACAGGGAGGGCAGCGAGGAGGGAATAGGGAGAGAAGGAGAAAATGAGGGAACAGGGAAGGGAGGAAGGATTTTAGCACAATGAGCTTAATTGCACAGACAGTTACAGATCGAAGGAAATATTTTTACATTGATATGAATTTAATAAGGGAGACACTGAAGTCAATCTTATGAAAGCTGAGCCTCAGATTAAGAACAAATAAACAAAATTTTTCTCACCACAGAAGAGATTACCTTATCAGTCCATTCTGAATTTCTTTGCATTCAAGATGACAACCCAGATCCAGACAATTACATCCTTTAGGTCCTGAGACCCTGATAAAATTTTTTAAAAAGTACTGAAAATAGACAGAATATGGAAGCCAGGAGAGGAGCGTTCCAATATCAAATGAGAAATTTCAACAAATTTCTGGATATCAGAAAACAGAAGGGTCAGTTTGAAAGTTTAAATAAATACAACATTTAACATGCTCTTCTGGGATCCAAGGACTAGCTGACAAGCCTTCCACTTGGTGAGTTCAGACAAGGTAGTAGAGGGCACAAAGGAAAGGAGAGGGCACACAGTGGGGGCAGAACTCTTTAATTAAAGCTTTTGGACCCAACCCTTATCCCTACTGTGCACAGACACAGGACAGGTATGCATGCATGTTCACACACAGTCACACAAAGACTTTTTTCTAGTAATCAAGTTTAATTATTTCCACATTATTCCTTGACTCCTTTTATTTATCAGTTATGGTCAAGTGAAAATTTTAAAATAAGTTTCACTCTTCTGTCTTTGAGACACTGCCAAAACATACTTCACTTTCCCTACTGGTTAACCCCATTTTTTTCATATTGTTAAAAGTATCTCATTGCTTGATTATTGTTATAATACATTTTAATAGTAAAGGTATTATATTTCAAAAGTTATTGTTGACTTTTGCTGGGCGTGGTGGCTCACGCCTGTAATCCCAGCACTCGGGAGGCAGAAGCAGGAGGATTGCTGAGTTCGAGGCTTGCCTGGGCTACATAGTGAGCTCAGGGCCAGCCTGAACTACAAAGCAAGACCCTATCTCAAAAAAAAAAGTTATTGTTGAATTTTGAGTTCTAACAGCTCTACTGTGAAATGTTATGCACATATATTGACTTTGGTGTTGAGCAGTTTTTCCACATGCATCTCATTCTTTTACATTAATTTCAGTAAATAAATATCTGATATTTGAAAAATCAAAAGATTTTATTCAGAATTTGCATGTGCACATTACATATTGTCTGCCTGTCGATACCTGTGAACATTTTTTTCGGATGCCCTTTCATGTAAATCAACACTTGCTTCACATTAAGTTTAAGATCACTGCTCTGCACAAAACTGACGAGGAATTGCTTTTTGCCTTTCCTATTTAGTATTGCAGAGATATCTGAGGCGAGCCTGATTCTTTCATTACATGTAACTATTTAAAATATTTATAGTGTGTTTAAATATTTCATTATGTACAGCAATATAAATAACTGTATAATAAATAATAATTTTATCAGTAGTAAATAACTCATCAGCAGTAATAAAATTAGTAGTAAATTAATTATTAGCAGTAATAATTAAGCTGATGGGCCTCCTAGCTGACACAATTGGCCTTTTCTGCTCTTTCAACACTTTCTTGAGAAAGCAGCCTTCTTGATAATTACCTTCAGGAACAGCACAAATTAGTTTTGCAAGTAATAATCATTTTAAAATAGACTTCATCAAAGCTGTGCCTTTGTCCTTTATAAAGCAACCAGAGTATGGCAGTACTACCTTTGCATGGTGTGGGAGGCCAGTATAGCACCTTGACTTCTTGAACAGCAAAACAGTCTTCTTTGGTTCCAACTATTGACATTGTCTCTATGTCTGAGAAAACCATTTTCAGGAAGGAAATCACTCCGGTTGCACACAATCAGCCCTTAGGTTTTTACTAGACCGTCTTATGGAGTCTATGTAGGGCATTTTCCTTCAGAACACTGAAAAAGATTAATTAAAATTTAATAATTTAATTACAACTCACCAGCTTTTCACATGGTCGTTTTGGATTTGTAAAAAGAATTAATGCATGTGAAAGTGTTTTGTAAGCATGGGGAGTGAATTGTAGATATTGTGGGACGGAGGTGGGATTTGATATCTGAAGGTTTGGATATGTCACACAGAATTGTAAAATGGCAGCCTGCAAGCTGATACCATTACTGTTTCTTTTATGTAGGAAGAACGTAAGTATCTATTTAATATATTGTTGTTATTATTGGGTTAGATTGTATATGATGGACCTAGCATAGTGCCTAGCTCAAAATAACTTGTTGACTAAAGTTCCCTCTCTTAAGGGCATAGATATCTGTTAGTTGTTATTGTGCTAGAATGATAATGTACATATGAAATGCACCAACAAAATCAATTAAAATAGAGAAAAGCTTATTTCCCTAAAAATGATACCCACTCGGGCATTTTTCTTATAAAACCGATGATTATGAGCTCACAAAACCAATTTACCCTATGGTGAAAGACAATGATCAGAGCACTTGCTCTCTCAGAAGATTAATGAGACAGCAGAAAAAGCCTGTGCTATCAGTTAGGACTACCGTCAGTTTCACTAGGTGCTTCTATTTGAGTTGTGACAATATTGAAGTGCAAACCCTTTTTGATGGTTTCCAATTCGTTCTTAGCCACACTGGCCTTGAAGGAGCTCTAAAGCCTGGTAGGAAGTGGCCAGAGGATGCCATGACATCAGGTGGAAGAAAGAGCATCACTGTGCCCTGGGATCGTTTGCAGGGTTGTATCGGTGGCTAGAAGGGCTTCAAAATGGATTGCAGAGAGAAATAGACAGAGAAATCAATTTGTTTTTCCTCATAGCCTTCTAGTAGCTCAGGGTGAGGAGAAAATTGTCATTTCTGAACTAGATGATCACGTGAATTCATGCTCTCAGCCTGAGCTGCAAATTGTTTATTGATGGTCTCTTAGCAAGCAACTTCTCAATGGCTTCTGAAATATTTGAGCTATGAGAAAAGGACAATTGCTGGCTGTAAAATAATGAGAAGTACTGCAAAATCTTAATGTCTACAAAATATACTATAAGATTAAATTTATTAACTGATGACTGTGGCAGTCTTTGAAAACTTCATTACATTGAAAATTAAGTTGGGATTCTCTTGTTTTGCTAGAATTCTCAAGTGTGCAGCATGATTACTGTGATGTTGTGCTCAGTGGTAAATAAATTGTGCAGAGATAAGTGATTTCAAAACAAAATTATGAAAATCTATAAAATACTATATAGCCAAAATTTATATTAACTGTTGGAAATAAATGCATTCTAATACATTTGGTCCGATGTGAAGTAAAAACTCTGAATTGGAAATGTAGCTTAGAACCCATGTTGGTTTAAAATTAGCACCAAAGGATTTATGTATTCTCTGTAATTCAATACTCTAGAAGCTTAAAATGTTGCTTTCTTTTGTGTAGAAAAACTGTACAGTAGGAAACTCGAATGAGAATGAGATGGAGTTGATGCCTTTCTGTGGGTATATTCAGGAAAATTTCAGTGTATTTCCCAAGCTCTGAGAGTTCGTGTTCAGCAACATTTGCTGCATCTAAAAGTAGTTGTCATTTCCATAAATCTGAGAGGTTGTAAATAATTAAATATTAAAAGGAATAATAGCGGGGGAGTCATCAGCTAACATAGTGACAAGAGCTTTTCATCAGAGGAATAAGCCAAACTTTTGGCAGCGAGTTAGGCTGTTAAACTCAACATTTGCCTAATTTGTCACCTTGTTTGTGAGGCCTTTAATTTGATGGGGGGGGTCTGAAATTTTGTCCAGGTTATTAGAATATTTACTATGATCTACTTTTTTAAATTGGAAAAATCCACTAGTTATATTGCCGAATTTGTCTGTTTGTGTCTGTTTTCTCATAGCAACAAAGATAGTTTTCAGCAGAATTTGCTCAGCTGTTGCATTATTCAACCCATGTTTCTGAATCTCACTATTTAATCCAATTGTCACAAGTCAGTTCTGACTGTAAATCACTGCTGTCTGGACTTCCTGTAAAAATGTCTGTGGATATTCTTGTCTTTGATTGTATCTCTTAGATTATTCACTACACCTTGGTCAGGAAAACAGAAACTTATCTAGGTATTTCTAGTAGGAAGAAGTTTGACATTGAGAATGAGAGGCTTCCATAACCACTGAAGGTTGGGAAAATAAAATTCAGAGAGATGGTTTTCAAAAACATGTACTATCGGGGTCTGGAGATTTAGCTCAGTGGTTCCAGTGCCTGCCTTGCAAGCACAAGGCCCTGAGTTGGATCCTGGTAACCACATACAATGCTGGGTGTGGTGACTCACACCCACCAACAATCAATACCACATACCACGGCGCCAGGCGTGGTGGCTCACGCCTGTAATCCCAGAACTCAGGAGGCAGAGGCAGGAGGATTGTTGAGTTCCAGGCTTGCCTGGGCTACAAAGTGAGTTGAGGGCCAGCCTGAACTACAAAGTGAGACCCTGTCTCAAAAAACAAAACAAAAAGATGTACTATTTGCTCCTGTCCTTGTCTTATATGCAGTTGCCAGAGAAAATACACTTTCCTTGCCCAGTGTGATACAAATGTAGATGCTAGCAATGCAGTCTGGGAAATGTAGTTTTTTTTGAGACAGGGTCTCACTTCGTAGTTCAGGTTGGCCCTGAGCTCACTATGTAGCCCAGGCAAACCCCGAACTAAGCAGTCCTCCTGCCTCTGACTCCCAAGTGCTGTGATGACAGGTGTGAGCCACCACGCCCTGCACTGTGGTATGTGGTATTGATTGCTGGTGGGCATGAGTCTTCATGCCCAGCATTGTATGTGGTTACCAGGATCAAACTCAGGACCTTGAGTTTGTGAGGCAGGAGGCAGAACCACTGAACTAAATCTCTGCCCGAAATACAGCCTTTTTAATAAATAGTGCTGGAAAAACTGGCTTTCTATATGCTGAATATTAAACCTAGACCCATATCTTTTACCAGGTACTACACTAAAATTGAAACAGATAAAAGACCTGAATATTAAAACATAAACCCTAAATCGATTGGAAGACAGAACAGATAGAATTTTTTTTTTTTTTTTAGACAGGGTCTCGCTTTGTAGTTCAGGCTGGCCCTGAGCTCACTATGTAGCCCAGGCCAGCCTTGAACTCAGCAATCCTCCTGTCTCTGCCTCCCCAGTGCTGGGATTACAGGCGTGAGCCACCACGCCTGGCGCTGTGGTATGTGGTATTGATTGCTGGTGGGCGTGAGTCACCACGCTCAGCATTGTATGTGGTTACCGGGATTGAACTCAGAGCCTTGTGCTTGCGAGGCACATGCCAGAATCACTGAGCTAAATCTCTGGCCCTATTTCCTAAATATTTGACATAGGCCCTGATATAGTAGTTCAGTAAATATTTCTCATTTGAATGGGTGAATTGATATTTTCATTCTGACTAGTTGGGTAAGAAAATAAATCCTCTTATCTATTTTTCTCCATATGAGCTTAGGTACTATTATTAACTTGTGAATTGTTTTTAGTCTCAGTGTTAGTTTATGGCATTGTTTGAAATATGACACACTGATTCTAATTTTGCCTAAAATACGATTAATGACATTGAATTTATTCAACAAAGATTAAAATAAACAATCTACATGGAACTAAATTTTCAGAATTTATATGAACAATGAAGTTACCATTTTTTCCAGAATAAAATATGCAAGTGATTATGATTTCGTTCTGAAATTAGACTTATTTTTTAAACAAGAAAGCTATCTTTATAAAGTAATCACATATTACTCAAATTACTTAGAGTTATCCTTTCTGTAATTATTAATTCCCATTAGAACTTTCTAAAAAAGTATACAAGGCGTATTTCCAGTTGAATGGGTTTTTACATTAATATATGCTCTTTATATAAAACTATATATATTCCTAATATTGATAGATATCATCCTTGTCATACAAAATTGTTAAGGGATGGGATGTCCAAGTAGGTTGCTTAAAATCACAGAAGTGGAAGGGATGGTATTCAATCCTGGGTGAAAATTATACTTGACATTTACTTTCCTTAGGGGAAAATATTAAATGGGTAAAATTTTTTTAGTCCCATGCCTGTTTCCCATCACCAGTGGTGCTGTTAGCTTTAACAGTGGTATGCTTTCATATATAATACTCTTGTGTCCTGTTCTGTGCAGTTTACTTTGATGGCTTACCTATTGTTGAATGAGAAGTGATCAGCATAGGCACTAAGTTGCCATTTATATGATTGACTGTTGTCGCTCACCCTCCATGTGTACTTGTGCCATCCTAGTACACCGTTTTAGTGGTGTGCTTTAATGGTTTGCTTAAAGCATGACCTTGACTAGGGATATTAGCATTTAAAAATGGAAAAATTGAGTAACTAAAAAATACTGCCCTTCAGTTTTGGCTCTTGCCCACCTCATATTCCATGGTACTTAGCTCTACTGTAGGAATAAAGTGCTCAGAATAATTCTTGGGATATATCCTCTCCATTCCCTCCTCTTTTACCATCTTTTTGTTCTTCCTATTGAAATGGTGAATAAAAGAGCCTCACTGTAACACTGGTTTTTCAAAACTTTATTTAGATTATGTTTCCCTCATAATTAAATTAGGAAACACTAATGCTACAGTGGATGTGATTAGTTAGAATTCCTTAGTCATTCTTGCCTTTTTCTTTGCGTCATCCTATTTTGCTAAGGCCCAGATTAGTAAGAATTCAAAATATGAATTAGGTCTTTTTGATCAGATTCACTCATAAGAGAATTAGAAGGCTGACTGCAAGCAGAAACCAAATGACAGAGGCTATTTCTGTTGGCCTGTAAAATTTGTCAAGTCGGGCCGGAGGGTTAGCTCAGTGGTTCTGGCGCCTGCTTTGCAAGCACAAGGTCTTGAGTTCAATCCCTGGTAACCACATACAATGCTGGGCGTGTGACTCACGCCCACCAGCCATCAATACCACATACCACAGTGCCGGGCGTGGTGGCTCACGCCTATAATCCCAGCACTTGGGAGGCAGAGGCAGGAGGATTGCTGAGTTCGAGGCTTGCCTGGGCTACATAGTGAGCTCAGAGCCAGCCTGAACTACAAAGCGAGACCCTGTCTCAAAAAAAAAAAATTGTCAAGTCAAGAATATCTAGAAAAAGTTGTATCATAAAAATCAAAGTTGTGGAATGAAATATTCAGCTTTGTGGATATCCAGAGGAAGCTTCCTCATTCGGGGCTCACGTCTATGATAGTGTATTTTTAAACTCAAGAGTTTCCATAATGGACTGTGCTTCATGCTCCCTTCAGGGCTCTCAATGATTGCTTAAAACCTAAGTCTGTGATTTAAATCTCTCTTTTCTTAAAATAACTACAGTGATTTGTGTTTCCTGCTAAGAATCCTGACTTATACAAACACAAATTATAAATACTTCATGGCAGTGTTTTTTTCCCCCTGTTGTCGTTGAAGTTTAGAGGATAAATCTTACACCAGTGAGTTATTTACACTGAATAACTACAACCACCTAGTTATAAATTGTCAATATTGCCAGAGATGATATTAAATAGAGCCTTTCGCTAAATCATGAGCTAAAATGCGCTTTGGCTGTCTAGCTTGCAATGCCAAAGCCTGTTCTAAGAATATTTCCCTCTGATTTTTAAATCTTTATTTTTCCTTTGATATATATATATATATATATATATATATATATATATATATATATATATTTTTTTTTTTTTTTTTTTTTGCTGGCATAAAACAGGAATGGAAAAGCACTTAAGGGACAAAAGATGGAGGTGAGAAGACCAGTTTGAGATCTATAGCTCAGATGCAAACTGTACTGTGGGGAAAAGGGAGAGGGAGAAGAGAGAGGAAAGGGAGAGAGGGAGAGACAGACTCTGGGCTAATGCATTAATACTTCTGAGTGTCTTTTTTTACATCTAAAAAATGAGGACACTGGTAATCTCTGAACACAAGTCAGAGACTCATATATGGAGCTAACAACATGGTGACATGTGAATCCCAGCCAATTGGACACCTCTCACCATTCACACGATTGATTTTCAGTCCTTTTTATATGGTCAGATACTTGAGTAAAACATTTGTTTCATCTGACATACAGAGGCTCTAGATTTTAGTCTTACTCCCTCATGATTTGCACATAAGAGATCAAAGTGTACTTTAGTTTCTACTAAAGCACGTTAAGTACTAAAGTTCATTAAAGCCACATTTTAATAAGCTTTTCCTGCTATTCCGATATTACCTAAAGGCCCACATACCAACACTATGTAGTGCCTCTACTGTTTTTACAAAGAGGAAACACCAGGTAATTAAACTTAATTATTGACAAAATCATAGCTTTTGCTAAAATTGCCCAAATAGGCACTTCTTTTACTTGCCTTAAAGCAAGAATCACCAGTATGCAATGAAGTATTAAAGAAAATTGCCTTTGAACTAGAATAGCCAGTCTATCGTCAGCTCTTGAATAGGCTGAATAATAATAAATTGAATAAGATCATGAACTCTGAAATCAGGTTGTCTGGGTTGGAACTTCAATACCACAAATTATGATGCTGACCTTGAGTCAGTTACTTAACCTCTTTTTTATTTAGTTTCATCCCCTATAAAAATCTTACCCATTCCATGTAGTGATTAGAGGATATGAGGGATGAATATTTGTAAGAAATCTAGAAAGTACTTGACACACAATATATTTGAAAAAGTATTTAGTTAAAACATGATAAAAGACTCCCGTCTTCCATCTTTTGCTACAACAAACTCTCCAGATGCGAAGAGTGAGCTCTCAGTAGTCTACTGTATTTAATCTTTGCTTGAGTTTGGTGAGTTTGTTCAGCAAGTAATGTTTCTCTGGTTAGTGAACTTACCTAATTTGTTCCTCATATGTTCATATTTTCCTTCTTGACCTGTTGGTTTGTCAACTCAGCTAAATTTTCTTTGTAAAATATCTGTTAAATATAGGTTAATATTTATTTCTAGTATTGTTTATCACTCAGTGGAACATTTTAATAACTTTATACATGTAGACTTCACTTATGAAAGATTTTTGTCAATTACAATTTCATGGAAGATTCCAGCCTATTTGAATGAATTAAATTTTAGTAGTACACAGGCTTCCATTCCTTGACATTTGAAGAAGTGTAGTCTGGGCTGAGGAAACATTAGACATACCCACCAAATACTTGTTGGGAGGGCAATAGATAAAAGTCACACTTGTCTTCAACAACCTTGGGGAGGGAGGGAGGATTCTGGAAAAGCATTGAAATGACTAGAAAACAACAGTCCTTGGTGTTCCTAATATACTGGAGATAGTTTTGGGATCTATTCCTTGGGATATCCTGAGAAGCTAGGGTCTTACCCACCTATCTTCTAGGGTCTCTTGAATTCCTAATCATGGAAGGGCCCTACCCCTCTATCCTGGTATATTGTTCAGGGCTTAATGGTTTTTTTAAACTGTCTTTAATAAACTATTTCCCAGAACTGAGTTGTTGGCTCCATGACTTTCTGCTTCTTTTAAATAAATTTCCTAGGTGCAACCCTAGTTCTCAATACATGCTCTTGTCTTCTCCAAGTTCATGCCATCAGCCCATTCTCTGAGATTATACTATCACTTTGATTTAGCATTTGTCCCAAATTGCAATGGATTTTGATACATTAAGTAATATTGAAATGTGGACATTACATTTTGTTTGAAGACTACATTTCAATTAAGATTTGTTTCTGCTTTGGTTCAAGTTATAATTATTAATTATTTTCTGGGCTACTGTTTTTGTCAGAGATTACTACCCTGCATGCTAAAGTATTTTATCTTGCACAGTATATTATATGCTTATTAAGTATTGCAGAGTCCTATAAAGCTTTCGCAGACATCTTATTCTTTGTATCTCCTCTGTAGCCCTTGGAATTGTTTGTAGAAATGTGACTGAGTTGGATAAAACTTAACATTAAAGGGCCTGGATTTCTAAAGCTTGACAATGTCATCTTGAAAGTTGGAGCCAAGTATTTGTACATTTTCTATTTATTCATACCTGGGTAAGCCAGGCTTTTCTCTTGGAATGACTGGAATGAAAATTGAAATGAATCCCTGTAATTTTGTATATAATATCTTTTCCTATTTTCAAGAAACAACTTTAAAATATAGTCATTATAGTAACTTGGAGATGTGAATCATTTTTGTCTATTAAACTGCATTATTAGGCAGTATTTGATATTTTTGAAGTATTTTATAATAATTTCTTTAAATAGTTATATTTCACAGTGGTCCTATGATACAGATAATTGCTATCATATTATCTTCTCCTTGTTTTCTTGGGGGAAAAGTGAAAATCAGTTTATAACTCATCAAATGTTACCGAGTGAGTCAGTGGCAAAATGGGACTTGAAATCCCAGTGTCTGTGTCCCTGATCAGCTATTATTTTCATTCTACTCTGATAACTCTACCATTTCTCTATTTATTGTTTAGTCTGTCATTTCTTACTTCAACAAAATCCAATTAAGCTCCTCAGTGTTACATCTCCCTTCTGCCGTACTAATTATTTCATTTTGGTTTGCATAATTTCATCGTAGGCATTAAGCAAAGACTTGTGTAAAAGGATGTATTAATTTTTTCAGCCCTTTCTCTTTGTTTGATTTTATTTAGTAAAACTAACATGAAAATATATCATCTTTGATGGTGAAGTTAAATAATTACATTAATCAGATGATCAAGTCTTTATTCTCTACAATTATGTACATTTAATTTTGTAAATATTAAGCATCTTTTGATGGTGTGACTTGGCTTACTGAAGCCAGGGATTGTGAATTCTAGTGACAGAACATGACACAAATAGTAAAAGATCTTTGAATTTAGTGGCAGCCTTTTCTCACATAAACTGTGAACTTAGGTAGTGATTTAACCTCTTTCTCTTAATATTCCTCTTCTTTTTTTAATTGCATTCTCTATTGGTACAATTTGCACACATCTCACAATCACACATAACATTGGGGAATTTGTACCAATATATAACTCAGTAAATTCTCATTTTTACCCATATCCCCACCCACATCTCCCCACCCCCTATATACATGCTCTTTTATTTTCTTTCAGAATCATATTTATTCCTTCCCCTCATTGCATCCCCACACCAAATTTCCTTTGGAAATTTCCCATTCTAAAAAGATTGTCATACTACTAGTGCTCATTTGCATCTACTGGTGCTCATATCAACGAGAAGATCTGTTATTTGCCTATCTGTGCTCTATTGATTTCACTGCTTAGTGTGTCCTCCAGGTGCATCCATTTGCACATAAATGTACCAATCTTGTCATTCTTTATGGCAGAATAGTACTCCATTTTACTAAAAAAAGAAACAACACATCTTCTATATCCAGTCTCCCATTGATGGGCATTTGGGTTCTTTCCAAGACTGAGCTATCACGGAGTGAGCTGCTATGAACAAAGGTGTACATCTGACTTTCCAATGTGATTTTCTAAGTTCTTTTGGGTATATTCCTAGCAGGGGGATGGCAGGGTCAAATGGGACCCCTAGTCCTAGTTTTCTGAGAAATCTCCACAGAGTTCTCCACAATGGTTGCACAAGTCTGCAATCCCACCAACAGTGGAGAAGGGTTCCTTTCTCCCCACAGCCTCACCAGCATTTGTTGTTGGTTGATTTTGTAATAGCGGCCACTCTTTGTGGAGTGAGATGAAATCTCAGTGTTGTTTTCATTTGCATCTCTCCAATGACCAGTGATGTTGACCATTTCTTCATATGTTTTTTAGCTGCTTTAACTTCTGCCTCTGAGAAGTGTCTGTTGATTTCAGATGCCCATTTTTGAATTGGGTCTTTAAACTTGGGGAGGCTGATCTGTTTAAGTTTTTTATATATTGTAGATAATAGCTCTTTGTCTGATAAACAGCTAGTAAATATTTTTTCCCCATGTTGTTGGTGGTCTTTTGGCAGTGTCAGTGACTTCTTTTGCTGTACAAAAGGTTTTCAGTAGGATGAGATCCCATTTGTTGATTCTTTCTGCTAGTTCTTGTACTATAGAGGCTTTATTCATAGTCTCTGCTTAAGCCAATGTTTCCAAGAGTTTTACCTAGCCTGTTTTCCAGCAGGCTTATTGTTTCTGTTTTAATGTTTGAGTCTCATATCCATTGTGAGTTTAGTTTTGTGCATGGTGAAAGAGATAGGTCTAGCTTTAGCTTTTGGCAAGTTGAAGCCCAATTTTTCCAGCACCATTTGTTAAAGAGGCTGTCATTCCTCCATTGAGGATGTTTGGCTCCTTTGTCAAAGATAAGATGGCTTAGAGTATCCGGGGTTGTTTCTGCATCTTCTAATCTATTCCACTGGTCCTTGGGTCTGTTACTTTGCCAGTACCATGCAGTTTTTTTTTCTTTTTTTAAATTGAATTCTTTATTGGTACAATTTATATACATCTCAAAATCACATGTAACATTGGGAAATTTGTACCAGTATATGCCACAAGTTAATTCTCATTTTTACCCATATCCCTACCCACTCCCCCCTCCTCCCCCCTTATACATGCTCTTTTATTTTCTTTCTGTATCATATTTATTCCTTCCCCTCATCATA